>PVIJ01004306.1:0-69997 GCA_004024925.1 Scalopus aquaticus
TTGTCTTCTTGATCTGTCCAATAGAGAAAGTGGGGTGTTGAAGTCTCCTACTATGTATGTATTTTCTTTAATGTCTGTTTTCAGGGATGATAATAATTGTCTGATATATTTTGGTGCTCCTTCATTTGGGGAGTATATGTTGATGATTGTTATATCCTCCTGTTTTATTGTCACCTTTATCATGATGTAGTGACCAGCTCTGTCTTTTTTTACCTTTTTAAGTTTGAAGTCTATTTTATCTGATACAAGTATAGCTGTTCCTGCCTTCTTTCTTGGTCCATTTGCTTGTAGGATTGTTTTCCATCCTTTAGCTATTAATCTCTGTTTATCTTTTGCAATTAAGTGTGTTTCTTGTAGACAGCAGAAGGTTGGGTTCTGTTTTTTGATCCATCCTGCTACGGTGTGTCTTTTAATTGGTGTGTTTAGTCCATTTACATTTAGAGTTAATATTGATATACCATCATCCATATTTGTCTTTTTTATTTTTATTTTTTTTACCTTTTTGTGATTCTAGTCTTTACCTAATTCCGTATTTCCTGGTCTTTCCTCTGTTGGCTTTGTCTTCATGGTTTCTTGTAGTAAGTTTTGGAGTGGGGGTTTGGTAGTGATGAATTTCTGTAGTTTCTGTTTGTCAGAGAAGGTCCATATTCTTTCTTCGTAGAGGAAGAAGAGCTTTGCAGGGTAGAATACATCTACCTTTTGACCAACTTCATTTGTTTCACCCAACTTCCACCCTCCTGCCCCCACCTGTGGTCACCCCAAGTTTATTTGTTGTTGTTTCACATATAAATGAGATCATACAGTATTTGTCCTTCTCTGATTTATTTTGCTTAGGGTAATGCCTCAGGTTCCATTGATGCTGTCATAAGCAGAAAGCTGCTTTTTTATGACTGAATAAAATTTCACTGCTTGTATGTGTACTGCAGTTTCTTTCTTCTTTTGTTTATGGTCATTTAGGTTGTTTCCAGGTCTTGGATATTGCAAATCATGCTGCAGTAAACAACACTAACATTTAACAAGAGTTAATTTTGAATTAGTGTTTGCTCCTCCTTCAGATTAATAACTAGAAGTAGGATTGTTGGATCATATGGTAGTTATGTTTTAACTATAAAAAAAAAAAACCTGCATACTGTTTTCATGGTGGTTATGTGAATTTACAATCCCACCAATAGTGTACCAAAGCTTTATTTTCTATACATCTTTGTCAAGACCCACTATTTCTTGTCTTTTTGATAGTAGTCATTTTAACAGGTGGAAGTTGATTGTTTGTTGCTATAGAGAAGTGTTTTAGTTTGATGGAGTCTCACTTGATTATTTTTAATTTTGGTTGCTTTTGGTGTCAAGTCCAAAAACTTTTTGCCAAGATCAATGTCAAAAGAAGGTTTATTGCCTATGTTTTCTTCTAGGTCTTATGCCAAGTCTTTAATGCTTTTTGATTTAATTTTTTGTATAGGATAAGAGTTTGGTTGGTACAATTTTATTCTCTTGTATGTGGCTGTCTAGTTCTCCTAAGACCATTTATTGGGAGAGACTGTCCTTTCCCTGTTGTATTATGCTGTCTCTTTGTCATAATTCTCTTTAGAGATTTATTTATTTATGCATACAAGTAGGGTGTAAGCCAGAGCTATGGGGTGTGAGAGAATTCACAAGAGACAGAGTGGAGAGCAGAACAGGCAGACTGACTGAAATACAATGCTGAGTTGAGGGGAGCAATGGGCAAGACAGGAGAGGTCTGCTGTGCCATGTGGGAAACTTCCTGGCTGGGGATCGAACTTGTGCTGCAGTGGCTCTGGATAGCTTCATAGTGCTGCGACTTAACCCATTGTGCCACCACAGAGGCCCTCCTTTGTCATAAATTAATTGACCATATGTACATAGATTTATTTTTGGACTCTATTCTGTTTTTTGATCTATGTGTCTGTTTTTATGTCACTGTTATTAACATTGTAATATAGTTTGAAATCAAGGAGCATGGTGCCTCCAGTTTTGTTCTTTCTCGAGATAATCAAGACTGATTTGGTTATTCAGGGTCTTTTGTGGTTTCATTGAAATATTAGAATTACTCTTTTTCTGTGAAAAATACCACTGGAATTTTGGTAGGGATTGCATTGAACCTGTAGATTGATATGAGTAGTATGGACATTTTAACAGTATTTATCCTCCAATGTATGAACACACAATACTTTTCAACATTTTGTGTCTTCCGCAGTTTCTCTCATCAATATCCTTTATTTTTCAATGTACAGGTCTTTTACTTTCAGGATTGATATTATTCCTAGGTATTTGGTTCTTTTTGGTGTAATTGTAAATGGGGTTGTCTTCTTTTCTTCTTTTTCTGATAGTACCTTATTAGGGTGCAGAAATGCAACTGATTTTTGGTGTAGATTTTGTATCCTGCAACTTTACTGAATTTGAGATTAGATCTAACAGGTATTGAGTGGTTTTCTATATGTAAAATCATGTCATATGCAAACTTTTTCCTTTCTGATTTTGATGTTTCTTCCTCCCTCCCTCCCTTCTCTCCTTCTTTCCCTCTTTCCTTGCCTTACTTGGTCTAACTACTACTTCTAGGACTGTGTTGAGTAAAAGTGGTGAGAGTGATACCCTTATTTTATTCCTGATCTTATGGGAAAATCTTTAACTTTCTCACTGTTAAGTGTGATGTTAGTTGTAGGCCTTTCACATTTGAACTTTATGGTGCTTAAGTACATTTCTGTAATGTCCAGTTTAGTAAGAATTTTTAGCATATATAGATGTTGAATTTTTTTCAAATGCTTTTTCTAAATCTATTAGGGTAAACATTTACTTTGTATCCTTCATTTTGTTAATGGGGTGTAACACATTGATTTGCAGATGTTGAACCATCCTTGCATCCCTGAAATAAATACCACTTGGTCCTAGTATGCAGCCTTTTTAATGTATTGTTGAATTCAGTTATTAATTTTGCTAATGGTTAATTGAAGAATTTTGCATTTATATTCATCAGAGATAATGTTCTATATTTTATTTTTTTATTGTAGGACCTTTGTCTGGATATAGGGACCCTGAAGAAGGGATCATTAGATAAATGTTGTAGACAGGGAACATGCTTAATGAATTCAAGGGGCTTTAGGGAGGCCAGTCTGCTTAGTGCACTAGTGAGAGAGAAGGTCAGAAAAGAAATGGGACAGGAGACCAGTTTATGTTCGATGTTATAGGTGACAGGAAGGAGTTTAGCTTTCATTTTGAGTTAAAGTATTATGTACCAGGAAAGGGTTAACACACAAAAAGTCTGGGCAATGAAAAGCCTTGGCTACAAGAGTAATAAGCCCCCCCCACCCCAGCTTGTAAATCACCTTTGCCTTGACTCAACTTGGCTGGAATACCAAGGACAAGAAGATCCCAGACTGTACATAACCCCCACTGATAAAACACCTGCCTGTGAGCAAAACTCCTCCCCTTAAAGCTACTTTACTCCTTTTCTGAGCAGTTTTGTATAAAAGACCCCTATTTTCTTTGTTCGGGGCCCAGGTGTTTGGAAGTGAACTTCCCCTGGGTCCACTAGCATAATAAAACTGTGCCTACTGTATTCCTGACTGCCGCTTGGCCTTTCTCCCACGTCAATTTCCGCAACAATTGCAGTCAACGGCATTGAACGGAGTATTATTTGAAAACAGTGTTAAAAGAAGTTGGAATGTTAACTTTTGAACAGGAATTTCTTTTTGAGGTTGAAACTATTTAGTGTATATATCTATTTCCTTTGCAGAATATGGGTATATCTATCTTTAGGGAAATTAATGATAAGAAATGCTTGAATTGTATCACTCTATATCTTACCTATAATTGCCCTAGTGCATATCTAATTTAAGGACACTTGGTCACTTTAAGAAGATAGCAGTCATATAAAGCTGGCTGTAGAGCTTCAAGTCGTTTTGTAGTAGTTTGGCGTTTCCTGGAACATTCTCTAGGAAGAGTGGAGTTTGGCTTGGGAAAATATCAGACTACCATTCCAGGCAGAAGCAAACTGGTAAGCCCTGAAGCCATTGCAGGAGGGGTCAAAGGTCATCCTTCATAGGCAGTCCCTGTAGATACCACAGGCCAGCTGAATTGGAGCTTCTGCCTAGAAAGACTCAGCAGCTGCCTCTGCTTCTCGGGCAAGTCAAGGTCAGCTAAGCTTGTTTCAGCGGTGATATCTGCACTCTGAGGAGGTCCCAGCAAACAGGCAAAGATCTCATAGGATAATAAGCAGTCACCCCCCACCTGACCATATACTCCGCAGTTATACAGCTGCACTGGCTCTGTTTTCCTTGCTTCCTATTTTCTAGGTAATTCCCAGGGCAAATTCCGGAGTGAGAATGTTTATTTTTAATCTTTAACTAAACTTCATGTTCACTAATTCATTAGTACATTCTCCTATGGCCAACTCAATTTTCCCACATGTCAACTATTATCAAGTAAACTGTCCAGAAGAACACAGAGTATTTTTGTTTGTGCAAAGAAAACTGGTCATAAAATTATGCAGGATTGCTATGCAAAGCTCCGTGAATCTATACCAGTAAAGGAAAAAAGCCAAAAAGGAGCAACTGATGATGAAATTGAACACATAGATTTGCTTTTTAGAAATCCTGCAGGGTTCACTTTTGGTGTTATTTAGCTGTGTGACTCCATGTATGCTTTCCCACCTCTCTGAGCCTCGATTTACTTATCTGAAGAAACTGCAAACACAGAAGCACAATAGAACAGGCATCTGGATATGACTTTGCAGTTTCCACTCCCTTTTCTCGGATTCTGCTACTGAACTTGATTTTACCTTGTGGTAATCTTCCTGAGGTTCTCAGCTTCCCTGTCTGATCAGTTCACCCTGATTAAATCCAGTTAGTGAGAAACCTCTGAGAAAGAAAATATCATCCAGTTTCAGCATTCTGAGTCATAATTATATGTTAGATGTATCTCACAAGTCTTGACATTTTTCACATTGAGCCGTTGACACAAGTTCACCAGAACAACTGGTTGAGAGTGAGGTGCTAGGAACAGGGTGATACACTTTTGGAATAATTGAGAAAATTGTAGGGAGAACAAAATGGTTAGTTTTCTCCTATCTGAGTATAGGCATGTAGAGCCTACTTTATTACTTGAATAAAATTAGTACTTGATAAATTTATGTTTAAATAAATCAAAAAGTCATTATTGGAGAAGATTGGGAGACTGAGAGGACCAGTAAATCAAATCATATATCAATTTTGATTCCATAGTCATGGAATTATTCATAGTTCCACTTTTTTCCTTCTGTTATACACTTGGATATTGTTCTTGACATTTTCTGCTTGGGAGAAGATTAAGAAAGGGGTAGAAAATATTTTTAATATATAAAATAAATGTTGAAGATTGCATTTAGCTGGTTTTCTTCTGACAGGGACCACAACTGGAAAATCGTTTGAGGCTGTGTGATTTACAGTGTTTTCTTCAACTATATAAATAACATTTTAAATATTTTCTTTTTCTAAGTCTTTATAATTTGTCAGTCTGTTGGTTGTTGCATTTTGTGCCAGACTGCTGCTTACCCTCCATTGTTCGCATCCCCTTCCTTCACAGTGGCAGGGTTTTGCTGGCCACGAGTCAATTCAGCTAAGGGCCTTTCCCATCCTCCCTTGCGGTACCATGACACTGTGTCCTGCAGTTGTAACCGGTGAGGTCTGAGTGGAAGAACTTCTGGATCTTGTTCTTAAAAGAGTTGAATGTGTGTTCCCTTATCTTTGCATCTCTTCCTACTGCTTGCAAAATGGTGAAACTGGAGAAGATATACCCAAGTTATAGTATTTACTCTTTATAATTTTATCTTAAATACTCCTAGAAGATAATAAGTATTATCTTTTTTCCTTTGTAAGATGATAATGTTTCACGTTACTACTTGTAAGGCATAAAAGTGATATGAGAAATACATGGGTATCTCTCCCTGGGATATTACTAAAATTACCGTAGCCTCTGGGTAACTCCTTCTTATTACACTTCTCCACCCCATCATTGAAGAAGAAACGCCCCCCCCCCAAAAAAAATACTTTCCTCCTGAATATTTGTTGTTCCTTTATTTGTATTTACAGCTTTGCAACATAGATGTTTCATCTAAATAATCCTTACTTAGACTGGCATTTTTTTAACTTTGAGAAATTGTATCATACTGAATATATTGTGACTTTTAACATAGTTTTGAGATTCATCAGTGTTGAGTAAAGCCTTAAAAATGTATTTTTGCTGCTGTATAGAATTCCAGTTTATAATGTTAGCTAGTATTTATATAGCTCTATGTCCTACGGACTGTCCTAGATGTCTTACATATATCAATTCATTGATTTGTCATGCCAGCTTCCCAGGATAGTTAATACGAATAATACTGTCTTCACATGAGTAAACTGAGGCAGAGATTGCTTGAGTGCTTCCGTCACACAGGTGGTAGAAGAGGAGGTGGGATTCAGACCTAGCAGTTCCAGTCCTGGAGTCTGTGCCCTTAAATCCTATACTCTACTTCTTTAATTCTCTCTCAAATCCATTTTGCTATTCCTGTCCATTTGGTTTGCATTTATTTATTTTTTTTTTTACTGTTGCAAACAGTGCTGTTGGGAATATTTTTGTACATGTTACCTGATAAATTTATGTATTGACTTATGAGCAGAACGTTGCCTGTTTGTAATCTATGTGTATTGGTTTCCTGTTGCTACTGTTATAAGTTAGCTCAAGTTTGGTGGTTTCAAGTGACTCATCATATATTCTGGAGGTCAGAAGTCCTCCTCTGGAAGGAGAGATCATATTGGGCCAGAGTCAAAGTATCTGCAGGGCTTATGCTCTTCTGAAGGTTCTGGGATAATGTGGTCCTTGCTAGCTCTTGCTCCACTTCTGTCTTCAAAGCCAGCAGGAGTGGGTTGAACCCTCCTATGGGATCATTCCATCCTTGCTTCTGTTGTGAAGTCTCAATGTTTTCTTCTTCTTGTCCAGATGGCTATTAGTATTAACATTTTAAGTTCCATTAAATTTCCTGATTATAATTTTTATTCAAATTGAATAATTTGGCTTATTCATTTTGGAAGAACTGGCCTTCTTCCAACCAACCTGTTCATTAACCTCCCATGGAGCGTTTGGCCCAGCAGAGCATAAGGCACAGCAGAGAACCTTTTACCACATTTCAGAGCCCCCGTTCAAAGTTTGAGGGAAAACAGGAGATGGGTGGAGGAGCCTTTGATTTTTTTTTTTTTTAGGTACAGCTTAGTATGTATTTGCACAGATTATTATTTTATTATTTTTAATAAATATTTATTTACTTTTGTTATTCATATCTTTTACATTATTGTGTGTTGTCCATAGGTTACCCATCACCTGTTCACCCATGAAGCCATCACCATAGTCCCTTTGCACAGATTATTTTTAAATCTCTAATACTCAGGAAGAGATAAAAGCTCATCTTGGATGACAAATGTCATGCAGGGGAATGTCTGGAAGCTAGACACTAACTGAATTTTCCTTTTGTCCCATTCCTTTATTACCATTTCTTTCTTTTACTCACGTACATCTACAGAGTTGTACACATGCTCCTTTTTCTAGATGCTCGTAGGACAATCCAAATCCAGCCTGTCTGTTTTCCAGAGGAAAACAGTAGCAACAGTCTCATACATTTTCATTCAATTTAGTCTTTGAATGTCAGGAAGAAAACTGACGGAGCAATCACTGCCGTGATATTTCAGTGGCTAACCTTGTTATTGTGGAGTCGGGATTATGATTTAAACAGAGCTGAACACACTGACCTCTAAATCCTTGCCCCGGAGTTCTAACTCAGCGCTCCCCTCCTGAAGGTCTCCTTGTGTCCCCTGCGCCTGCTGCCTGACAGTACATTGGTGTCTCCCGCCCACACAGCTGCTTCCCAGGGTCTCCTGACACCTTGGCAATTTTTATTCACCATGTTAGTATATAGTTCATCACTCTAATGGAATTTGGTTTCTTTTAATGACAATTTTTAAACCTTGCAAAAAAAAAAGGTGTTTAAATATAGTAATGCCATAGTATTAAATAGTATGATACAATATCCCATAGAGAACAGACAGATCCTTAGGGAGCCAAAATCCTATGCCATGTGAGGATTTCTGGAGCTAGAGAAGAAAAGCAGGAGGAGAAAGGGGAGAGAGGGGAGGAGATAACCAGCCAGGGTGACCAGTGCCCCTGCTCATATCTTTATCATATGTCACACACTGCTTTTGAGACTACCTTGGGTTTTCATTGTTACTGGTATCTTGTCACATTAGCCTGACAACTGGCTGGGACCACTTAGGGGTGTGTAGAAATCACATAATGACAAAGAGACAAAAAGTGAGATAGCTTCTGTTATATCATTCTGTCCCTATTACATCTATACATTCTACATAATGAGCTCTGTTATGTGTCAGAAAAACCATTGAGTGGTTTTATGTATATTACCTTATTTAATTTTGATCTATCGCTTCATTGTCAATTGGAGAACTTGGAATACATATTTGGAGATCTAACAAACACTGAGAGAAGAAATGCAACATGATTTTTTTTTAAGATGGTGATAGCCTTAATTATCACAAGTCTCAGAACTCATGCTAGTCATTTCAGAGAAGAAAAACATGCAAATCAGTTACTACTTCCTAGATTAAGTATCTCCAGAATAAGAGATGAACATGATACACCTCCTGTGTGTTTGATATTATGAGTTATTTTTTCCTGACTCTGTTGTCACACAGGTGCTCAGTCATTCATGTAACAATCATGTGGTGATGGTTATTATTGTTTTTATTTTATTTTTAAAAAAATTATTTATTTTTGCATACAAGCTGGGGTACAGGCCAGAAGTGCAGTGTGGTGAGAGGGTTCACAGAGACAGAGTGGGGAGCAGAACAGGCAGATGGACTGAAATACACTGCTGAGGGGAGCAGCGGGTGAGGAAGGAGAGGTCTGCTGCTCCATGTAGGAATCTCCCCTGCCGGGCATCAAACTTGCGCCACAGCTGCAGCTGTGGACAGCTCCACAGCACTGCGCTTAACCCGTTGCACCACCGGGGAGGTCCCTGGAAAGACAGTCTTAACCAACTGTTGCCCTCTTCGTCTTCCCAGCCTGTGCCTGATTTTCATTCTTTGCATAAACCAGATAGTAGCCTTTACATTAGTGATAAGTGGTAGACCTCAGATTACACCTGGAATTCATTGCTAGGGATTGTTAGGGATTATGTATCATGTGCAAGATCATTTTTGTACATGGCACATGACTTTAAAAAGACAGTCTCAACCTAATAATACTTCAAGACATGATCCTGGGCAAAAATAGTATGCTCCTGCTATACCTGCAGGACCAGAAATTTTTTAACAGCTGGATTTGTTTTTATAGAAAATTCCATGCCGTGTCTTTGAATCAAACACAATCTCAAAAGTTATTAAGAGCTTCACCTGTTCTTAATGCCAGGGACAGTTTGGAGCAAAAGGATTTTCAACTCTAATGTCTTTGCCAGGTTTGAAAAAGCAATTTAATAGTGCCTGAGACCGCTTGATGAATGTGAAGTCCCCCACTGCTTTGGAAGAACAGCCTATTGCCCCCGAATCTTTGAACAGTCACCAAAGAAGACGTCACACAGTGGGGGTAGAAATGGTGCATATTAACTGCAACAATCCTGCACAATCCAAGATGAATGGTTCTTTCTCCTCTCCCGTCATCCCTTGTGATTAGACATAAATTTGTTAGGTATGTCTAGGAAACTAATTACATCATCACGAGGAACATCCCAGTGGGGAAATCTTTTCTTTTCAGATCAAAAGGATGGCCAGCGGCTACTGTGTTCAATCCAGTAATCCGCAGGAGAGAGTGCCAGGGAAGGGGAAGCAGTTCCACTCTTCGGGAACATATGCTTGCAGAAAATGCTGGAAAATTAACTGCATATTGGGGAAGCAGCTGCAAAGCATGCAGTCAACAGGATTCAGGGGAAAGCTGCCCAGGTCAGAAGAGATAAAATGGGAAAAGAGCTTATGCAACCTGAAGGCCCAGTGCAGGAAGCAGAACCTTGGTTTATTAGAAAATGGAATTTAGAGGCAGAAAGCCAGGATTTACTTACCAGCTCTCAAACAGGCTACTTTTCTTCCCACAGTCACCTTGTCCTCACCTGTAAAGCTGAAACTGGAACTGTTACCTCACCTGATTCTTAGAAGTTTAAACATGTTAAGTGTGTATAGCACCAGGGAGTTCTTAGTTGTTATAGATGATACTCAATCTCATTGTTGGTATCACAAGCTAGCAGCTACTCATTTTTCTTAGAATTACAATGGGACGTGCAATTGATGGCATATTGTTCTTACAGTGGATCTCTTGCTATGCAAGTGCCCAAAGTATTGTATTCCAATCTGGCATTGAATGCCACAAACTTCTTTGTTAGTGAAAGTGAAAAGACACTTTAAAGATTCAAAGAACACACACTAGAAGAAGAGTACACACTTAATTCTTAAACTACACTTGGAAAACTTTCAAGCTCCTAGAACAAAAATGTATGTAACCTGAAATCATTTTATGACCTGGGAAAGACTATAAAGATCATCAATTTCAATAACCACAACGTAGAGAGGGAGAGAAAAGGAGAGAAGCTTAGACACTTTGGTTGTGTGGCAAGTTACAGGAGGCTGGTTATAAATGAAAGACACAGGCTTCCCTCCTACAAGATGGAATGATTGCTAGAAAGTAAACTAATGCAGCAAGAGAGATTTTCCCTGCTCTTTTAGCGAGATGGGGCCAGGCAGTCAAGTCTCACCAGTGAAATGTTAGTGAATTGATGTCAGTTATTTGAGAGATGATGCGGTTAATGAAAAAGTGTGGCTATGTTTCCTCTGTGGTCTTTGCCCTGTGTCAGTGCCATGAGTACCTTTGGAGGCCATATGTGCAAGATGGAAGCACCGTCTTTGACTCCCTGGCGGACTGTGAGATCAGCTTTTCGGACTCTACCCTGACCTTTCTTGTCCAGTAATTGCTCTTTGGGAGCAGGACATACATTTCTTTTGTGTTAGGCCTGGGCTTCTTTGTTACAGCAGCTAGCTTTACCTAAATGATGTAAAACTAGGTTCCAGACTCTGCTTTCAATAATTCACTTCCATAGTGGGCTATTGTTTTCCCTTCTTGGGAACAGAAAAAAATGCCATTGACCCATGTGGGCCACACCTTACTTTTAGACACACTTTTGGGATAAGTACCTCAAGAAGAGATAAACTCATTAATGAAGAAATGGAAAGGATAGTGTCTGCATAAATCATCAATTAAATGTCAGCTCCTGAGTAGTAAGATGCTTTTTCCTTCTTCTGCAATAACCACAGTTTTAGGGAAATTTTCACAGGTATCGCGACATCTATGTACATGCCATTAGTGTGTTGTCATTGCCATCTATTTGTAGATTTACCCTAGACAGGGGGAGAAGCAAGGCAGAGCCAAAGGAAGGCTTTTGTGCAGCCTACCTGCAAGGCACAAATACAGCCGGACTTTGGAGCAAGCTGTCTGGCGCTCGGTGCTGACGGCAGCATCCGCTGGCTCTGTGAGTCCGGGAAAGCACCTGTCTGCTATGCAGACTCAGTCTCTTCATTTAGAACGTCAAACTGTAATGGTCCACACTTTGTAGGACTGTCAGGAGGATGCCAGAAGTAAATACTATCTAGCACTTGTCCAACCTACAAACATAGCATATGTCCTCTGGGAGAAATAATAAAAAGAAAACAGATGATCTCATTCATTTTTGTAAAGCCATTTGATATAAAAACCATGAAATGTTAGGGCAGGTATATGAGGCTTATTGAAGCTTACCTATATGTTGGTATAAAAGTTTTCCCTTTTGAACATTAACCAAGTGCTTTCCTTAAGTTATAATGACAGTAATAGGATAGTCACTTTTTTGCCACTCGATGTCAGAATTTCATAGCTATTTTGCTGCTACTGCCTATCTCCAACCTTTCTGCTAGTCACTAATTGAGACAACCTATGGGAAAATTGCTTATTACAATTCCACCCATTTTTTTCTCATTTGATATTCAGTACACCTATATCACGAATTAATTAGGCATTAAATATTCTGTGAGGGACTAGAGTGGTTATTTAATGGTCTGGTCATGGTTCTTGCAACACCACCCCCCAGTCTAGTGCCAGATTCACACACAAGGACACAAAGTTCTAGAATCAAAAATGCTGCCTGACACAAATGTCCAGAGCAGTGTGGAAGCAGAGTGGCGAGTGGTAAACGCTCTTATTATTGCCAAAAAAAAAAATGCTTTTTCCTTCCTCTTTTGAATAATTGATTCTGAATCTAAACTTTCCTTCAATTAAATTTCAAGGTTAGGGTAATGAGATTATTATCTCTTTCTAAAATTAATAAAGCTTAGAGCAGGAAACAAAATCTGGGTTTCTGAATATCAAGATTTATTAACTAAGGCAGAATATTGGTTTCGACTTGACTTTGGTTGGTATTGACCTGGTGTGGCTCTGCTGCCATCCCTCAAATATCTGTTTGTAACCTCATGTTAATAAACAGCTATTAGAGAAGCGCAAATTCACTCTTGTGAGTTTGTCTTTGGGTAGCAAGTGGACTCAGTTGCAGTGCTGCATTTGGGCTTCACACCTTGTGAGCTCAGGTTTCCTGTGTGTTTGACTCCTTCAGAGCTTCGTGTGATGGGCTCACCTGTCTCCTCCCGGCGCGTTCTCATGGGGGCTTACCGGCTTTGCCAGGCCGAGGAGAAGGTCCTGAGACCAACCACAGAGCGGTAGACAGAAAGGTCTGTGACCCAAACAGGTGGAGACAGAGCAGGGAGGATTTTCCAAGGATGTGACTTGGCCCCTGTGAACTAGTCTATGTGTTAGGGTTTTGATTGTGTCTGGAGAATGGTTCACTAGCAATGCAAGTGTATGTTGCATTTTAATAACTTTTTTATTGCATACGTAATAGAGGCTCATGGTGGAGAACATAAACTGTAGATGAACAAAAACAAAATAAACCACTTGCTTCCTACCCACAGCAGTTTCTGGGCTTTTTCTGTGTATGCATCCACTACACATTGTCCCTGTTGTTTTGTGACCCTCCTGTTATTATGAACATTGAAGAAAGGTTCAGAACTAGAAAGTTACTGAAATTATCACCTAGCGTAGTTGATGTTTTATTATGTTCTATTAACATGTCAAATGTGACAGTGAATAGAGAATACCATGAGAATACCTCTCAGGGGTGAGAGGTAGTGTATATTTTCTTTTTCCCATGTGTTCTGAAGCATTGTGGTAGGGTGAAGAGGATGTGAGTTTTGGTAAGAGACAAACATAATTCAAACCTTAGTTTGCTCTTTTAGTAGCCTTGTGACCTTAGCAAAGTATAAAGGTGATAATACATGAAACTGCTAACATGTGAGCCTTTTGGACTCACAAAAATGGCATTTTTGTGTGGTTCAGTCTAATTCCTGAACTCTTTTGACTCTAGCTTTCACAAGTTTTCAGTATGGAACAGTGCCCACAGAGTTGGTGTGAGAATTATATTAGATATTTGCAAAGCCCCTGGTAAACAGTATACATTTGTCTAACAAATCTTAGATCCTTACCTAGAAATCTTCATTGGGAATACAGGGAGTGCTTGGAGGAATGAGTGAATGCGTGTCCTCCAAAAAGCAGGAGCCAAGGTAGATTCAATGTGCGAGGAAGTTTTTTAGGGAAATGCTTTTCAGAGAATATGGGTATGGAATCAGGAAAGGCTGGCAGAACCAGCCAGCTGAGGTGGAGCTCTGACCTCGAGTAAAGGAGAGAGGGAGAGAGAAAGGAAGGTTGGATGAAAGTGTCTGAACCTCCATGCAGTTTTGAGGGAAGCTGACCCACACTGTCAGCACAGAGACGGGGTCTCCCAGGAACCCACCTGCCTGGGTACCCCCGCCATGCTTCATCGCTGGCTGGCAGCCCCCCAGGTCCAAGACTCCAGGGATTGTCAGAGGGGGCCAGTGGACTTCCCAGTTAGAGTTCCGAATTGTGGTTCTTAAGGCTGCATGTTTGAATATCAGAAATTAATCGGTGTAATGTGTTGTTCATTATTTTGGAAAGATTAAAATTTGAATTTGGGGAACAAATAGGAGGTAGGTAGTTTAGAAGCAGTACTATTTATGTTTTCTTCCCAGTACCTTTCCCCACCTTCCCCTCCCAGTAAATCTTGATTCTTACTCTGCCCTTTGTCCTGCCCTGTATCTCTTCTCTTTTCGCTCCTCTTCCCACTTATCATGCTCTGAGCTCCATAAATCCCTGAAAATAACATCCCAAGCTTGTGATCATCATTGAAATTATGTTTTGGCTTTTGTTTTGGCTCTTCCTTTTTGAGATTACAAGAGTCCTGATTTGAAAGAATTGTTATTTTGTGTCTGCACGAGGCAGTCCTGGGGAAGGAAAATACAAGAGCTGATTCGGATAATACCCAGGGACCGAAGCCGCTGTGAGTCTGAGGGTATCGCTGCCTGTAGTTATGAAAATGATGTTGTCATTTTCTGAGTATTTGTATGTTGATGAGATGATATGAGGCCTCAGGACATAGCCACTGGGCTTTTTTGTTTTTGGTCATTACGTAAAGATACAAGGGGAACTTACAGAGCAGGAGATGATGTTTTCATTTGGGGCCACTATGAAATACTGCACTGTCATTTTTCTGGTGAACAAAAATCACATGCTTGTGTCACATCAGAGCAAGAGATGATTGACAAACCTGTCATGCGTGCACATTTTTCCAGCATCTCTAGAGATTTAATGCATTCCAGCAGTCATTGTAATGGTGTTCGAATTTATTCTATGCAAAACCATCAAAGTCATTGAGTTAATATCAAAGTTTATATTAACAACTCAAAATAGTTCCCAACCTATAAATTGTTGACATGGAAACACATCTTTCTTCACCTTATCAGAACTCTGCACATGTGCTTATGTGGACTGGGCTCTGGATTAATCAGAAATAGACAATTTGATTGTGCCTTCAAGTCAGCAGGAGTTAGGAAGAGAAACATTATTATTCATGTATCCTGCATATCTACAGAAAACAATCAGTCTAAAGGTGCCGCCATATTGGCTACTTCTCCATCTTGTCTCATTAAACTAGGACAAGCCACACACGATCTGAATTTTTCCAACTCTGGCACTAGAATAATTAACAGATGCTTACTTTGAAGAAAAGGTAAAATGCCTACTTTTGTGTCAGTGTTATATTTAGAAATTGGATCTATTTTGTGATTTTTGTATGCTGTATCAAGAAGAAAATAACAGTGAGGGAAAAATAAAACTATATTCCAAATAACGATATATTGAACTGTGTTAGGAAAAGGCAATGAAGGGCTTGGGTCAACCGTGCATCACCAGGAACTCAAAATTCCTCACTGCTGGGATTCATTGTATTTTGCTTGCGCTGTTAGGTCAACACCCTCTTGGAGGGGGTGAATTGGTTCTTGTGGGGGGAAGCCCAGCTCTGACGGTGAGCGTGAGGATCCTCATGCGTGTGTCACTGTGCTCCCCATCTGGTCTGCTTCCCTGGTATCCTGACTTTGTGCACAGATACTTTTGGGAAACGATCTGCTGCCCCTGTTTTTTCAAAGTTTAGCTGTTTCCCAGAAACCAGTAAAGGAAGATAGAACACTTTCTTGAGATGGTGGTGGATGATCAGGGATGAACAACCTATTTACATATATCAAAATTCATTTTTAAGAGTTTCTCTTCAGTACTGCACCTCAGCGAATGTGGAATTTATTTTTAAAATATTTATTTATTTATGCGTACAAGAACTGGGGTGTAGGCCAGAGGTGGGGGGTGGTGAGACGATTCACCAGAGACGGATCAGATGGAACAGGCAGAACTACCGAAGTGCAATGCTGAGGGGAGCAGCGGGCGAAGCAGCAGAGGTCTGCTGCGCCATGTGGGAATCTCCCTGGTTAGGGATTGAACTCGTGCTACAGTGGCTGCCGATAGCTTCATAGTGCTGAGACTTAACCTTTTGTACCACCAGGGAGGACCTGAATGTGAAATTTAAAACAGAAGAGAGGAAACTGCTAGCGTATCTCCCTGGTAAATACCTAATTAATATTGCCCCTTTTGTAGACTTTAGAAAATTTGAATATTAGACTCACTGTGATTCTTCTCTATGAATTTCAACTTTTCTGGGATAGAATATTAGTTTCTTTTCTTTGAACTCATAAAATCATTGGGGGATAAAGATGATAGACCTGACAATCCAAGTCCATGAATTAAAGGAAAGAGATGGATGATTTCACAATGGCCCTGAGTGTGGTGTGGTCTAGACAAGCAGATGGAATCTTGGAATAAAGAATAACACAGAGCCTGCCAATCCCTTTGGGTTTCAACCTTTTTTAATAATTAAGAAACTCCATCTTCTGTGTTTTGTAAGCATGTAGTTACACAGTATCCACCCATCCATCCACCCACCCACCTATCCACCCTCACACCCATCCATCCATCCATCCATCCATCCATCCATCCGACCAACCAGCACAGTCACTAAGCATTTTCCATGTGTTGGACACATGTTTGCTTTGGTATGCAACACTTCCTGCTTTGTTGATGCTAACAGCAAAGGCTATAGGACCAAGAGAGTATTGAATCTTTCTGTCCATACTAACTATATGTCTAGTCTAAGAAAACAGGATCTGTGAGTCCTCAGTGCCAGGCATAAGGCTGGGCATAACAACATTGTGTGTTGAATGGGACACAGTTGGAGAATTATAAGCTGTAGATATTTCCCTTTCATTTAGAACATGAAAAGTCTATTTATTTAGCTTCTTGCTAGCAGTAATAAGACAATCAACGTTATAGTAGTTGGCACTTCCCCCGTCACATTCCATCAACTCCTGCACGCATCCCCAGAGCCGGTGGCTAATCCCGAATTCATTCCTCATAAGCCCTTCTGTGTGGGCCCGAAGAGTCAAACAAAGCCATGTGCTCCCGTCAGCATTTTAGCAACTGGAACAAATCTGAGTTGTTATTGTCAACTCTGATAACAGCTCATAGACTTTAATTAATTAAATCAAGAATAAATCCCCATACAATTATCTTGACCCCAGTGGCATTTATTAAATTTTGGGAAGAGTATGTCAAAACCCCATTTTAGGTACCTTTTCCATGGACCCATGTTATTGATTGCATACCGGACTGGTCTGTCTTTGTGGTAGACAGTATTTTTGTCATAAAATCTATTGTTTGTTCAACCAAGGGTGGCTGTCTGATTTTGTTTCATGGAATACATATACTGAAAGAAAAGCTTGTGAATAATGAGATCTGAAGTCATTTTGTGTTTGATGCTGGGTTGAAGCCCCTTTGAGGAGGAGTGCTGCTAGGAAATACCAATGGATGTGGCTGCATTTGCACTAGCGGAGATGGAGCGCTACGGAGTGAGAGCCTTCTTTCACAGGGCAGCGCCAACTCATAGGTCCTATTCCCTTAGCAAAATTACTTCCTCAGGTCCTCACGTTTCTCCTTGGGAGGTGTTACCTCTGAACCAGGGAAAGCAATCAGAACTAGAGAAGAATGAGTCCACTTGGCCAAAGATGGTGCCAGGGAAATGAATCAGTGTGAAAGAAAGAGGACTATTTTGAGTGCTTCAGGGAGTCCTGAGCCTATCGTAATATCTAGGCAGGAGAGCAATCTCACATTAGCCCCTTTGAGACGGATTAAGGTCCAAGCACAGCTCAGGGGTCCTTCATACTTGAGCTCTTATTCTTCAGTGCTCAGAGACTCAGTGTCACCAACCCCCATCTTGAATCATTGGATTTCAATAATTAAACAGCGCATCTCAGAGGCGGATGCCTTGAACTCAGTATAGATACCTCCCCATCTCTTCGGAACAACTTAAGAGAAAGTGGGAAGTCAGGAGGGCTAGGGTTTGCTAAGTCAAGTGTCTAGAGGGCAAATTAATGAGTATGAGAATGGGTGGTAGAGTACTTGGCACCCAACTAAGCATGTTGAGTTGCAGGGAAATACTGTTCCTTGATGATTGGAGTTAGGGTTTGAGATCTGATTTTTCAGGACATGAGGAATTTAGATTTTTTAAGTGAAACTTTTGTTTATTAAAAGCTGGCCATATATGTGTGTGTGTATGTGTATATGTGTATATACACATGCATGTGAACATCTATATGCACACACATGTGTGTGTCTATGTGTGTATATAAAAATATATTAAGACTCCGTTGTAGCACAAATAAAAGATGTATATGAAATGCCAACTTGCAACCCTGCTTTAAGAATTCAGATATAGGGCCTCCCTGGTGGCACAGCGGTTGAGCGCTGCGCTGTGGAGCTGTCGGCAGCGCGCAATGAGGGTTCGATACCCGGCCGGGGAGATTCCCACATGGCGTGGCAGACCTCTCCTGCCTCGCCCACTGCTCCCCTTAGCAGTGTATTTCTGATCTGCCTGTTCTCTGTCTCTGGTGAACCCTCTCGCCGCCCCACGCCTCTGCCCTGTACCCCAGCTTGTATGTATAAATAAATAAATCTTAAAAAAAAAAAGAATTCAGATATATAATTTTGGTGGCCTTGACTCTGTCTTCTTAGAAAATACAGTGATGGGACCCAGTGCCTAGACCTCAAGGATAATTATAAGGGCAAGACTCCTCTTTCCTTTGACAAAGGAAAAGGCAGATACTGGTTCACACATTCATAGCCCACTCCTTGCCTTGGAGTTCTGTCAAGGATCCAGGCTTCCAAAGATCTAAAGCCACGTTTGATTCTTAAAGTAAAACTTCAGCAGGAAATCTTTATAATTTCTGAAAATTAGGGTCAAAAGGATTCTGCTATGAAACCAACAACTGTCAGAATCAGAACTGGACAGATGACAGGTGATCACAAATTGACACTATTCCACGGAGGTCCAATCAACCCCCTGCCCTTTCATGGCCTTAATAGTTCCCCAGACCCACATATGAGCATCGTTTTATTAGTTTCTCATCTGGAAGGAGAGCCATCACAGTCTCTCTATTACGGATACGTAAACTGAGGCTCACAGAAGTGAAATGTTCAAGTAAGTTCACATAGTTGGCAAGTGCACCCCTGGGGGTTGAGGTTCCCCCTCCAGGGAGCCTGCCATCAAAACCTCCAGCCTCGTTCTGCCGGGCCACACGTAGGTGGTCTGGTTCTCTTTGGCTAAACTCCCGCTAGGCCATGCATTGGGGAGCCACCGAGTGACATAACGTCTAGAGACCCTGACTTATTAAAAGTTAGTATTTCTCCTAGCCAAATTATTGTTTTTGACTGCTGTCGCCATAGGGATCCACTGGCAGTGTGTAAAAATAAATCATTAGATTATTAACGAAAAGCAAAGTCGAAATCAATAATCGTGCACAGAATATATGCTGTTTAAATTACACTTACATAAACATTGATGTTAATATCATCATTGACAAGGGGTCCGTGTTAAGGTTAATGAGTCAGTGTGGCATGATAGCACAAAAGTAATTAAACAAGAAGATTGTCTACTCCAGAAATTTCTCATTTTGTTTCTTTTATGTTCTTCGGGGTTGCAAATCCACATAAGCATTCTTCTTCTCATCTTCTTCTACTCATTGTGGTTTTAAACATCGATGCGCATGTAGGTCACCAAAGGAACTTTCTGAAATGTACATTCTGACGAGGAGGTCTGAGGGCAGGCCTGAGGTCCTGTGTTTCTAACAAGCCTCTGGGTGCAGTGGCCGCTGAAGGTCCAGGCTGAGTGCGGTGGCTTTTGGGGGTAGACCGAAGAACCAGTCTTTCCCATAAAACATACAGAAACTCAGCATCTATTTTAAGTAAATGTTGGAAATGAAGTCCTTTCTGGAGTTTTTGTTTTGTTTTGTTTCGTTGCATGTTTTCATGTCACGATGTATGGCTTCAATCAAAATGTGTTTGTATCCTCCCACTCGGTTTGGTATCTGTCAAACCAGTTGGCAGTGTGTCTCCCCATTTCTATGAATGTCTTTGGAGCATGTGACTCACTTTCTCTAATTTTATACCTTCAAAATGTTTGTATTGCTGTGGTCTAAACTGTTCTTTCCCAAACTTCTGTAAATTCTGCCTCCCCTTAAGCAAGCACCACCCTCTCCCCTCCCCACCCTCACCCCCGCGTAGGGCCTTTTCACTCACGTGGCTCCTTGGAGACACCCCGGACAGCTGTCTTGTTTCTTCCTGAGTCTCCTCTTTTCTAGGCCTCAAAGATTGAGTTGCAGCTTCCTCTCATGCTTTATATTCCTGGCCCTGGATACATGTTTTCATTCCTTTTGGTATTTTTTTATACCATTCCTATTTCCTCCCTAACTTGGGGGTGAAAGAAGTGAAGACGGTTGTCTGTATGACGGATTTAGTTCTTAGACTGCTTCCCAGAAAATGAGGCAGTTATCGAGTGGGCAGAGTCCTGTCCTCTTCTGCCGCCCAGCCCTGGAGAGCTCCTCACATTGATTGCACATATTCCCAGAAAGCACTGGTATATTCCTTGCATGCAGAGACGCCTGTTTCATGGGTTACTTATCCATTAAGATTCTTTTTCTGTTTTTTTTTTAAAGATATATTATGCATACAAGCTGGGGTGTAGGCCAGAGGTGTGGGGCGGTGAAAAGATTCACCAGAGACAAAGTAGGGAGCAGAACAGGCAGATCGACTGAAGTACACTTTTGAGGGGAACAGCAGATGAAACTGGAGAGGTCTGCTGTGCCATGTGGGAATCTCCCTAACCGGGTATTGAACTCATGCTACAGTGGCTCTGGATAGCTTCATAGTGCTGAGCTTAACCCATTGTGCCACCAGGGAGGCCCTGTTTGTTTGTTTTTTAAAGATTCATTTATTTATGAATACAAGCTGGGATGTAGGCCAGAGGTGTGGGGGGTTCAGAGGATTCACCAGAGACAGAGTGGGGAGCAGAACAGGCACATCAACTGAAGTACACTACTGAGGGGAGCAGTGGGCGAGGCAGGAGAGGTCTGCTGCACCCTGTGGGAAGCTCCCTGGCCGGGGATTGAACTCGTGCAGCAGTGGCTCTGGATAGCTTCACAGTGCAGCGACTTAACCCACTGCGCAACTAGGGAGGCCCTTTTCCATTAAGATTCTTGAGGGTGTTGAAGCCTCTCTTAGTCTGTTCTGAAAAAGGAAAGTAAGCAAACACAAGTTTCAGTGTTTGTAGATACTTTTCTTGTACGGACATAAAACATAAACCATTGCAGACTGTCCTATATGTTAGTGAGGAGCCAAGCAGAGAAACATAACCAGTAGGAGATACACATCACAACATTTCTTGCAAGGAATTGGAAGCTGACGAGGCAAATGTGAAGCAAATGGGGCCAAAAAAATTAGGCTGGAGACTCTGATGCAGGAGAATTTCTTCTTTTACAAGGAAGCCTCAGTTCAACTCTTACAGACTTTGAACTGACTGAACCAGGCACACCCAAGGCACCTGGTCTTCCTTGCCTAGACACAATTGATCAGGAACTTTAATAATAAAAAATATAAGGTAGATTTATAACAGCACCTGTGTTACTATTTGCATAGTAATAATACTAATTAAGTAGCTGAGTACTAAATGATAGAGAAAACTGACCATCTGTGACATGTGTAGCTTTTTATTGGTCTCAGTAATTTAAAGAATCAAGTCTCTTATCTACTTATGGGAAGAAGCTAAGATACTGTGATGTTGAATTAGGAACCCTTTCATTTTGTTAAATTAGGTGCCAGTCTCTGCCGTTCAGCTCATTAACGGTGGGGACCCCTCCCATTTGTACTGAGACTCAGCCCTGGTGCAGCTGTGGGTGGGAGGGCTCCCCCTGTGCTCAGTGTCCACAGTCTGGGTGTTGGCTTCAATTAATGCCATGATATAGGGGGGTGCAATTCAGACTTGAGCCATTTTCATACAGATGCCATGATTTCTTTATGTCTACCTGCCATTACTGTGTCTGAATATAAAATCCATCTTTCCACCTTCGGGAGAAAGGCAGCGTGGGGAATGTGGAATACCATCTCACTACAAAGCACAACATTCTAGCTAAAAATAGCTAAATTTGAAAGCGAGGGTCTGAGAGCCACAGCAGTGAGCATGCAGCTTCATGCTGCGGAGCCTCCATGAGTATCAGCTCTGAACAGGGACTTTCGAACATGGGGCTGAGGGTGTGTGGCCATTAGAGAGATGACATATGTGGCCTTTGATCTGCAGGAGTAGGGAGGTCGACTTAAGACTTTTTTCTAAAAATGGCATCTAGAAATGCTGCTCCTTAAGTGCAAGAAAAAAGTTTTCCATCTGGCTAAGGGAAGAAACAAGAAAGTGGTAGGGAAGAGACCAAGATGGAGAAAAAAGCTTTCATGAGAAATCAAGACTCAGACTTTTTTTTACCTGTAGTCACAAGTTCAAATGTACATTACGTAGAGGATATGAAAAACTGAAACTGAAACATTAGTTTGAAATCTGGAAATGTGGGACATGATGGAAGCAAAGAACCTTCTGGAAGGGTACATTTGCCACATAAAAAGCATAGAGATTTCCTAGGGCAGTGAGGGGGGGGGGGGAACCAGCAACAATGTGGATGAACCTCCAATGGAAAGAAGAGGAAAACACACAGAAACCAGATGAAAAATGCATGCCATGAAGGGGATTGAGAGAGACAGTATGGCCAGAGCTTGAAGTAAGCATTCTGACTCTGTAAAATAATTAAGTTAAAATAATTAAAGAGATAAAATAGATACCACAGTGAAATAATTGGAGAATATCGGGGAGAAAAATAGATTTGCAGAAGATCTAAAATGAACTTCCAGAAATAAAAATAAAATGATATATTGAAATTTTTAAAAAAGGTGGATAATTATAAAATTGTTGCAATGGTTTTTAATGTTTTGGTGGCTTTCGTGTGTGGAGCTGGGTATTCACTATCACCTGTGGTTGTTAAACATTTTAATTATTAATCTCTTTGATCAAGCACAGAAACTTCAAAACACACATGTTCTGCTAGTGATTAAAATGTAGATATTTGAAAAACTGTTAGGCATGCAAACATTGATTTCAGGCAAATTTTTCAAACCTTTGAAAAGAAAAATCACAAGTCAAATTTGCTAATGGATTTTTAATGCTCCAGACATTTTATAAACAGCACTTACACATTCTCTTAACCTAGCAACTACAAAACATAGTGAATACAATTGCACATCAATCCAGTGATTGTTACATAACAAAGGGGAAGGACTTTTGCAGTTTTAACTAAGGTCTCAAACCAGTTGCTTTGGAGTTAATAATAATAAAAAAAAGAGTTCATCTTGACTGGGCCAGACTTAATCAGGTAAAAGTCCATGAGGGGAAACTGGACCCCCCTGAAACAGACATGTTCTCCTGCGGCCTTGGAGAAGCAAACAGCCACGTTGGCAAGCCCTCCTACTTGCCTGGGAAGCTTCTGTGACCTAAGAGTGGAATCTAGCCAGTAGCTGCAAGAAAATGAGGACTCAGGGCCTCCTCCAGAGGGGCAGCAGTTAAGTGCGGTACTGCGGAGCTGTCGGCAGCAGCAATGCGAGTTTGAAGCCCGGCTGGGGAGATTCCCACATGGCACAGCAGACCTCTCCTGCCTCGCCCGCTGCTCCCCTCAGCAGTGTGTTTCGGTTGATCTGCCTGTTCTGCTCCCCACTCTATCTCTGGTGAACCCTCTCGCTGCCCCATGCCTCTGGCCTGTACCCCAGCTTGTATGCATAAATAAACAAATCTTTAAAAAAAGAAAGAAAGAAAATGAGGCCTCAGCCAAATAGCTGCATGGAGAGAAATTCTACCAACTGAGGGAGCTTGGGAGTGGATTTTCCCGTCATACCTTAATGAGAACTCAGTCCTGGTCACACTGGGTTTGCAACATGGTAAGGCCCTAAAGCACAGAACCTAGTTAAGCCTTGCCTAGGCTCTTTAACGACACAAGTGCTAAGATAATAAACATATGTTGTTTTCAGCCCCTAAGCTCATAGCAGTGTGTTACATAGCAGTGATAAACTAACACATTCACATTTACCTCGGACCTTATTATGCCAGTGGTGTGGGCACACCGGGCTGTCCCCTCTAATGTAAGGGACAAGTTGTTGTATCTTCTACTTCTTGGACATCTTTGGGCTTTGCAGTTGGCATGTATTGAACTTACCATTCTTGCTCATTTTTGAGTACCTCTGAAGGCTACAAGATTAGAGTAGGGTCCAGATTAAGAGGTCTCTGCAGTGGGTTCAGGTTGTTGCTTGTGTTTAGTCTGTGTCACCAGAAGACCTGAGACCATTGAAGCACCTATTAGGTATCAGGGTGCCATGAGGCATCTTTTGCAAATACCCAGAGGGAAATTCTAGCATGGACCAATAAGGTTCTGGAACAAAGTCATGCCCACTGCACGAAATTAAGTAGTCTTTGTTTTAAACACAGTTCTTGGCACGTGTGACCCTAAGAGAGACTGAGAGTCTGCCTAGGGGATGCCCGTTGTCTACACAGCCAGAGCTACCTGCCAGCTGTGCAGTGCCAGGTGCACCGGGCCATGAGATCAGGAAGGCAAGCGCAATTCATTGTGTGATAAAGATAATACTTGGGATCAAAACTGAGAAGACATTCAATTCTACACATACGCGAGGCAGACATCTATGTCCTGTGATTCTATGAGATCCCCTGCTCTTTAACAGCTAACAATCCGGCTTCATAATATTTTTCTGATAGCCAGTTTATGAAGTGGAAATACTCAGGTCAGCCTCCCAGATGGATTGGTACACTTGACTGATGAAAACCTGGAGTGAACTGCCGCTGCATTAAGCCCACACAGGCTGGGCCGGTAGGAGAGTGTGAGGGAAAATCCTTGTGTCAGGAAGAGATGTGAATATCCCCTTGGTCATCCCCTTTGTTTGGAGAGAGAATTGGCTGGAGAGTTGAACATTCACTGGGCGGTGGCAAAAATTGGTCCAGCTGGTCAAGGAATTCTGGAAAGCAGCATAAGGATGGGCTAATTGGATTGGCACACTGCATGTCAGTCTTTGTATTTCATCTTAGAGGATGCTGTCAGGGCCCAAGTGTGCAGGATGACTCATTCCATGGATGTCACCCAGTTCTTTTCTCTAGTCACTCCTGTAGCACACTGGACGCGGTGGCCTTGAGGTAGGAATGGAGAATATTCATCACCCCAGTAATAGAGGCTTCGTCTCACCAAGACTGATGTAGTAACTGTTGCCGCTCAGTGTCCCACTGACCAACCAAACAGCAGCGAGAGAATCTGAGTCCCTAATCTGGCACTATTCTTTGAGCAGACCAGAAAGCTATCTGGAGTAGGGTTGCCTAGGAAATAAAAATACAGAATGCCCAGCTAAATTTGAGGTGAGATAGAAAATGAATTGTTTCTGAGCATAAGTATGTCCCTTGCAGTATTGGGCCATATTCATAAAAAAAAAAAAATGAATCATTATTTGTCTGAAATTCAAATTAAGCTGGGTGTCACATATTTTCTGGAAACACTAACCAAGAGGCCCATCAGTTATACCATCTACCTTCCATCTGGGAGAGGAGAGGTCATAGAGATTGTTGTTACCAGAATCAATGTTCATTCTGGATATGTGTTGGATTTTCCAGTTCAGAGTGTTTACAGAATGCCAATTTATCAAAGGATGTCTGAGAATAACTATGGAATATACTGGTCTTACATGCTTTCCATCTTCCTGGAGCAGTCAGACTAACAGAATAGCTTACTAATATCTTACCTGTGATTTTAATTGGGTTATAATCTGGGAAGTTGAGGCTCTGTCATGTCGGAATTTGTATATTCATTAAACTTGCCATCCTAATAGATGCCAGGATAGTTATTTAATAAAATTTAGGCCTTTTTCATTATTAAAAGGAAAAACTTAATTCTGGAAAAGCAGAATAGAGCTTCTTTAACCAGATGAAAGGTTTCTGCCAACAGTTTCTAGCTACTCTTATTTAAATGACAAAAACTGTAGAAGCATTCTCTTTTGGTGAGGAACACTCTAAAAACTCAGTGCTATCTCAAGCCAGACTCAACATTGTCTTGGGGGTCTACTCTAGCAAAGAGGAAGCATCGGTAAGAACAGGACTGAATATCAGGGATCCCTGAGGACAGAATGCTTTTGACAGAGTGATGGGAAAGAAAGCAAGCCCTCACTGGGCTGAGGAGTGAGTGACTAAGGAATGTAGGAGTGGAAGCCTAAGGTGTACACAATTCTTTCAAGAAATGCAGGTTTGGAGTTTTTGGGGAGATGCCTAGGAGCAGAATTGCTGGGTCATATGCAGATTCATTTGTCATCTGCTGAGAAGTCTCCATACCGTGTCCCGTAGGGGCTGGGCCAGTCTGCATTCCCACCAGCAGTATGCAGGGTTCCTTTTCCTCCACATTCTCACCAGCACTTTTTGTTTCTGGTCTTTCTGATGTGGGCCATTGTCACAGGTGCACTAGGGCAACACTATCTGAAAAGGTTGGGGAGACGCTATACTGCTATAATGCAAACAGTGATGTAAACTAATGTTAATTCAATGGAAAATAATATGAAAAAATAGAAATTGAGGAGGGTCATCACCTCTGAGGGGAAAAAATTCTAGGTTTTGGAAGACAGGAAAGTAATAAAGGAGGCCTCGAGATGGACACAAAGTTTAGGCAGATAGAACCATTAAGATCGAAGAAAGGTGAAAATGTATTCAATATGGATAAGAAGAAAGAGAAGGGGGAGAGGTCCCAATTTTTTGTGTTCAAACCCCTGAGAAGGGGGAGAAAAGGAGGCCCGGGGGGAGGATGCATCCCTTCTCTGATTGCCACCAGAATCACAAAAATCTCCCTTTCACAATAGAATAATATGTGACATACAGGGACTCACTAATTTATAATTCATAATACTTCCATATTTGGAATTATTCATGGGGGCAGAACTAAAGCTTGCCTTACTGGCATATTTTATTTTTATTTTTTAATTGGCTCTCCCAGTGAAATCAAGAGTATAAAAAAGAACGTGAGGCCGTGTTTATCTTACTGAAGAAATCTTAGAACGAAACCAAAAAGACAAGTTTAATATTTGCGTAGCAGCAATGGTGTGCTAATTACAAATTGTTCTTTTGGACTACAGATATTAAATAGGCTCTTTGGTTAATCACTATTGTTCGCCTGGGGCTATGAAGTAATACAGTGGCAGCAGTCCAAAAATATTGTATAATTCCTTATTCTGACTTGGAAAGGCTGACACATGCCTGCTCCAATTATTCCAAATTAATGAGGTTTTGCTCTAACGCAGAGAGTGAACCCAGAGAACTTGGTCCAATTTGCTGACCAGTACTTGAAACCGTGTTTCATTTTTCCTTTCTTGTCCCCCAAAGCGCTTTTCCAGAGTCTAATTCAAGCCAAACTACTTTCCCTCACACCTGGCGTGAGTGGCGGTGCCCGCTCTGCACCATTAAGTGGAGGTGCCTGACAGTGGAACATCGTGGTCCTCCCTGGCTCGGCCTCTGGACACAGAAAGCCAATTTACTCCTCGCTGCTTTGTCTTGGGCACCTCAGGACGTGCCCTAATGACAGCTCAGCAGTTTTAATAGCCCCTTTTAATGGCTAAAAACAGACCTAGTCTGTCCAAACATAGCCTATTCACCAGTTCTCTTCAAAACAATTCAGTTTTGCTATATGATGATGCAGCAGACCATGGAAACCAGCCACACAGACGCTATTCAAGCCTACAGTTGGACCCTGGGGCGAAAGCAAGTCAGCCCAAGCAATGGTCACATTAAATGCTTTTATTTTTTTGCTGTTCCTGAAACAGAGCTTCTGTTTCAGGGGGACAATGCAGGCTCCGTTTGCAAAAGCAACTCTGCAAGCTCAAAAGCTATTAGAGAAACGTCTTCCTTGAAGGGGTGAGGGGTTTTCCTTTAGACTTTGTACTTACCACACCTTTGTTTCAGGGCATGGGACAGCAAAACAGAGGCCAGCCAGTGGGCGTGATTTGTCTCATTGTCAAGGCAAATGAGGGTTGATCACCCTGTCTCCCCTGTAAAGCAACACCAAGTTCAGTATCTTTGTCCTTATGGAAACTTTGTTAACTTTTTTGTCTTTACCATCAAGTGGTTTTGATCTCAATTTCTTTCTAGTGTCCTGATCTATAAAAGGTAGGGCAATAAAGGGAGATTACTAGTTTCTCCAGTTCCCCTTAGGGATGTTGTTTTAACATGGAAATATACTAATAATCTCTCAATGAGAAAGGATCCTGCAGTCATTTTTTAAAAGGAGGATTTCTAGGCAGTGCTTAGCAAACACATGTTTAATGATGCTAATGGAACCAAGCATTCCGCTAGGGAGTGTGTTAGAAAAAACTGTGTTTGCTTGCTGATTATTCTGTATTTTGGTCAATGCGTAAGTCTAGTGTTTATCCCAAAATGAGCTATGTGTGTGATTTTAAAAACAATGGCTACAGCTACAGAGTGGAACCGTATCCCCAACCACTGTCTGTCCCCCTGGAACCTAGTGCAGTGGGAACAAGGACTTTGAAGGCCAGATGACAGGTGCATGACAGGACCATGCCCCCATGGGGCCTTCAGGTAAATGATGCAACAGCAGTTCAAACGCTTGGGAAAGGTTGTTAAAGAGACATCCATTAATTTTAAGGACACTTCTTTGCTGAGATAAAGCTATTTCTTCATCTCTTAAAATGGAAATGATTATTGGGTTCAGGAAAAAAAAAGAAGGGAGCCCCTCAGTAGGATAAGCCAGTAAGCGAAATCTGGAGAAATCACTGAGCCCCGACATCAGAATAGCCTGTCCACGGGATGTTGAGATGAAGCCAGTGCTGGTAAAACAGCTCAGCTCAGCGTGGTGTGTGCCAGGAATTAGTGAATGGTGGTCCTTGACCCAAGTGCCATGCTGGTGACCATGTGCTTTTGCCTGGTGTCCTTGTTGGTTCTGGGTGGCCTGAGCCTTGTGGGGACACGGCAACAGGCAGAGCTCAAGCGTGCTAGGCAAGGGAGGGACTCGACCCCTGCTTGCCTAGTGAAGCAGGAGGGTGTGCCTCCAGCTCATGAGTCAGCGTACACGTCTGTGTTGGCTTGGCATGGCGTGGCGTTCTCTGTGGCTGCAGTGTTAGATTAGCAGGACCCTAACTCAGCAGATATGGAGCCAGTCAGCAGCAAAGATGTGACATTGAGCTGCAGATAGAGACAGCAGTTAAAACTGAAATCTTTGCATATTCCGGGGACACGTGGTGAGGGCTGGCATGTGGCGTGGTCACTGTGCCATCTCCTGCAGACTGAGCGCCCCTGCTGACCCCTGAGCCAGAGGGCGAAGGATCTCACCCACGTCTAGTAAGCTAGATGTTGAGCACTTCCCTTGAGCGCATGCGCCGATCTCAACATCCACAAAAACAGCGGCTCTTCAGTTTCAGGGTGCCTGGGTCCGTCCTGTCCATGCTGAATTCTGCAGAGGCTTGACTTGAACATGTGGACCCGCCATTTGACACCCAAGCTTTAATGGCCAACACTGGTTTCAAGGAATTAATCTGCAAGTATTTCCCTTTACCTTGTTGCAGTTATACTTATGCCTAGTTTAGAAGTATCTAGAGGCTAGTGCATTAATTCAGTCTTTATTTTGGGGGGTGGTGGCTGGGTGCAGTGGGGAGAAGGCATGCATGGAGTCTCTGTGCTGTGACAGGGGACAGATCCCATTTCCCTAGCATTGCAATTAATCCCTCTGGCAATATATCCATTTCACCTGCAATTGGTGATAAAGCAAATCAGGTATTATGTTTCTGCTTTGTCCTTAGTGGTGAGTTTTGCTTCAAGCTAGTTATAAACTTTAAACAAAAATGTCCCAAATAGTGCCTTGTGGGGAGAGGGGGGAGGTAGGATCTGGAGCATATTTTATGTTTTAGCACCTTTAATGAGGTAGTCAGAACTTGTCCCTCATGTGATTGGCCGCCTTCACCGTGCTTTCCAAGGCCTTTAATACAGTGCAGTCTTGTCTTTTCTCTGTTGCCGGTATTACTGACACTAATCATTTAATCACTAACTAGAACTATGGTGGCTGCTCCTCACAGATGATGAGAAACAAGTCCCTGTATGTTGCTGAACTCCCTCTTGTGGGCTGCTTAGGTTGATTTTGCGTGGAGAGATTGACACGGGTGATTGATTTGACGTAGCGAAAAGCGAAAACCTGCTGAGAACAGTGATAACACTTAACCTGTGGAGGCTGTTTTGTCATTGCTGCATAACTCAAACAGTGGCTTGAATAATAATAGTTCTTTGGGTTCATCTCTTTTCTGTTGGAATTATCAAAGTGTCTTTTAAATCTGCTTGGACATTTACTCTTTTATATTGCCATGGGATATCCCTGTTCTCATGTTATAATCTTTTAATTTTCACAAATGGAGAAACTAAATCATGGAGGTAGACTAAATGACTAACCATTCATTGAACATAGCTAATAGTGTAATGATTAGGGCCTCCCTGGTGTTCTAGGGTTAAGTCTCAGCACTATCACTGCTAAGGCCTGAGTTCGATCCCCAGCCAGGGAGCTTCCCACATGGCGCAGCAGACCTCTCCTATCTGGCCCACTGTTCTCCTCAGCAGTGTATGTCAGTAGATCTGCCTGTTCTGCTCCCCACCCTGTCTTTGGTGAATCCTCTTATCCCCTGCACTTCTGGCCTACACTCCAGTTCTTCTACGCAAAATAAATAAATAAATAAATAAAATAAAATGTGAAAAAAAAAGTTAAAATAGTATAAGGAGTAGACTCAGACATTATTTTAAGTGACTCATACACAAATTTAAGTTGCAAGCTGATTGTCCTGTTCTGGAATGTGAGAAGCAGTCCAACCATAGAAAGTTCCTAGTCTCCTTCAGTTCTCGTTTCCTCATCAGTAAAACAGGCAAAACAATAATATTTCTCTGAAATACAGTTTTGTTGCTATGACTCTAAGTTATACTTGTAAGTTGGCGAGTTTGGCTATTGATACACAATAGGCACTTTATAAAGAATCTTTTTTTTAAACATTTTTTATTGCCTTTATTATTTGTGAATTTTAGCTGCTGCTTCAAATACAGTGGTAATGTCAATTTCTGACAACATCATTGACTAGGGTTGCCATAGCAATGCCTAACAGACTGGGTGGCTTAAAAACAAGATATTTTCTCACAATTCTTGGGGCTAGAAGTTTGAGATGAAGGTGTTGGAGGAGCTGTTTTCTTTTGAGACTGTGAGTTAGATAGCCTTCTCCTTGGCTTGTCTGTGACCGTCTTTTCCTGTGTCTTCACATGGCCAGATTTCTTTTCCTGTGTCTTTACATGGCCAGATTTCTTCTGAGGAGACGGGCCATGCTGTATGAGGCCCGCCCCAGTGACTTCATTTTAACCTCCTTATCTGGTTAAATATCCTGGCTGCAGATATGGTCATTTTCTGTGCTACAGAGATACTTAGGACTTCACCAAATGGAGTGGTGATTCAACCCGTGATCCTGATCATCAGTATTAAGTAGCATTAATCTTCCTTACTTCATTATCATTTTGGACATATTTACTGTAAGGAAGGAAGGGCCGGGAATAGATTTTTGTAGGATACAAAGGAGCAGTTGCTGTTTTCTCTCCATGTGGAAAACTATCTCTGATTTCCATGAAGACCAAAAAAAAAAAAAAAAAAAAAAAAAAAATCTTGTGGAGCAGCTAAGCCTCTGATTTTGTGCATGGAGCAATCATCCCAGTAAGTGCCAGTGATGAAGTGGGGTAGAGCAGGCGGTCATTTGGTCATGTGGGGTGGGCGCGCCCTGCTGTGGGCTGTTGGAGCTTATTCCCGGGTGCTGACTTGGAGCTTCCCATGTATCTTATATCTGGATGACGAAAAAGGGCGTCATACACAAATGCCTTCCTCGTTTGTTGAGGTTGCACCAGGAGCATGGACTGCCCTGGAAATTCTTTGAGTCTGCCCCTTGAGGGCACTGACAGTAGTCCTTGGCCACAGGGAAGGAGCATCAGGTGAGTACAGTGACAATGGTGAATGCAGAGGTCATGTGAATGCAGAGGCATATTTTCAGGATTGAATCTCTATTGTGTTTGGGTCTCTGAGTTTTCATTATTGATTGAGTAAAACTAGGATATATAGCCGTCCTCAGTGTTTGATCAAAATAGTGTGATTTTAACTGTTGTCATAAAATAGTAAAACCTCATGAATGTAAGAAACCAACTGTTTATGTTCTCATGAATGTCGGTGTCAATTGGATGGTGGGTAAAATGAAATCAGCACGTTTATCACAGTCTGACATAGTAGTTAAAGATACTGCCTTGAAACGAAACAGGAGTCAAATTTTAGATTTGATGTTTATTAGAGTGAGAACTTGAACGAGACTCCCTCCTAAATTAATCTCAGGATGTGAGAATAGTACTAGTCATCTCATTGTATGACACAAAGATACTTGAAGATCTTGCTATGATAAATTTCAAGCCCACAGTGCTTAGTAGAGTAAGTTACATAATTATGAAGTTTATTAGCAAAAAGCAGGAGGGCACAGGGGTTATCTTCAGCGCCTTTCAGGGACATACCATGAAAGTTTGGGGGATTATCTTCCTGATTTGTTTCAGGAAACCAAATCTCTCATCCTTAAGAAGCTGGTCACAAGTTGAGTCAGGTACTTCTTTGTTAAAAACAATGACATAGGAAACCTGGGCATACCTGCCCTGTATACCCAAGAGAATGTGTGAGACTCAGAACTATTTTAAAAAAAGATTTATTTATTTATGCACACAAGATGTGGGGTGCGGTGTAGGAGGCCAGCTCCGGGCAAAGTTATTGTCGGTTCCGAGGGTGGTGGAGAAGGCGTCGGCGAATGGAGGGAAGGGGAAGGGGAGTGAGAAACAGCACACACACCAAAGAGTGATCAGGCTGCTCTGTTTATTGCCCCAACAGTGAGGTTTTTTATACCGTAAAATTGGCTAGCAGGCATAGTTTCTAAAGATAATGATTGACTACAAAAATGAGGTAAAAATAACAGGATACATATTTTTGTTAGGCACATGATCGATTACATTTTGATTACAATCAGGAGGTTTCTGGGGAAAATATTTTTTGCTTAAGGTAAATTTTCTGAGATATGAGGTATAAACATAATGATTAACCTTTGCCCTGAGCCTGGAGCCTAAAAGGCGATAGCGTAATGTCCTTTTTGCCTGGAAACCAGAATTTGATCAAAGGAACCATCTTATTCCAACTCACTGAAGTGGTTAATCACAGAAGCCATCTTATGCTGATTCCTAGAAGCAGGCAGGGGAATGTAAGGGGAGGGGAAGTAAATGTTTTTGTACAGGATACTAACTCGTGATCAGGCAGGAATGTACACTTATCAAGAGAGCAGCTCAGCGCCAATCATGGGGTCTTGGGCAATGGAGATGTTTTGTATGCAGGCATATCTTAAGAAAGTTATAGGTCTAACTAGAAAATATTTGTGAGTCAAAATAGTTAAGGGAAGATATGTCGCCTTTTGGCTATCTAATAAGGAACTCTTCCTTGAAGGTCCTAGCTCCATGCTGCGCCTTCAGGCAACTCGGGTGTGCCAGGGCGCGGCAGTGCAGGGTGGGGTAAGAGGATTCACCAGAGACAGAGTGGGGAGCACTCTGTGGATCCACTGAAATACACTGCTAAGGGAGGAGCAGGCAAGACAGGAGAGGTCTGCAGTGCCATGTGGGTCAGCTCCCTGGCTGGGGATTGAACACGTGCTGCAGTGGCTGCTGATAGCCTCATAGTGCTGAGACTTAATCCCTTGTACCACCAGGAAGGCCTGTTCAGAACTATTAATGAATTTTTTGGTGATCCTCTAATAGAAGCAGTTTTGTTGCTCAATCAAGGCAGTGGTATCGTTGCCTTTTTTCTTTGATTTATTAAATCGGGGTTCATCCATGACATTGAAGTCTTCTCCTTTCTAAGACTGTGTCTCTTCTTTGCCACAGAACCTGAAAACTCTATAGTCCAAATAAGCCATTTAGAGAGCAAAAGCATGTTGCCAAATTTTGAGAAAACTGGGCATTTAGATATATTCCAGTGATAATGTTTATAGTCAGGAGTCTCAGCTGAATTTGATTTGATATCTCTTTTTTAAAAAATTTTTAAATGTTTTTTATTTATATCTTTCTCTTAATGTATCCCACTGATTCATTAATTATATTCATCATGTGTATTACTGTCCTTTTGGGGAATTTTACCCTTTCTGTCTGTGTTCTAGGTGCAGCCTTGTGATAGCAGATGAAAATCTCCCTCTTCTGTAGTTATTTCACCTCCAAAAAGTGTTTATCATTTTGTGAACCGTACTTAGCATTGCTTAAGAAAGTTCTCATTTCCAAACTGTTAAGGCTTCTTTCTTTGTACGCATGGACACATTTCCCTCTTGGATACAGTCATGGTTCTTTTTGATCTGCTTTTATTACATGGCAGTTTCTTTTTCACCATGACTGCTCTCTCTGACCCACATCTTCCCACAGAATCCAGTTTGCTGGTCAGTCAAGCCCCAAATTAACTTTTCTAAAACAAACCTTTGTACTTGCTAAATGTAAGCTTTAGGGATGTTGGGTTGTTATTACATGACATCAACTGAGGAAGGGGTATTTCTTCACAATGATGAGGTTTATTATTTAACAGAAGTGCTCTGGAACTTGAGGTCATACATGCCATCATGCTTAATCGACTGAGCACAACCCCCTGTTGTCTTCCCCGAGACATAAATTCCATTCTATTTCAGTCATTCTCATTCGGTTATATTTGCTCCCATCCCACCCCACCCCACCCCACCCCACCCCACCCCATCCCATCCCATCCCATGGTACCCTACCCCATCCCATCTCATGTGATTCATTTCTAATGTGCACTGCAAACCAACTTTGAGCAAGGCATTTGTCTATGTAATAAAACCACTGTAAGTAATCTGGAAGTTTTCAAACCTTGAAGGGGCTGCAGAGGCCACTAGTAGGATAACAGGAATTAAAGTTCCAGTTTAATTTTTAGACCAGTGGTGTTTTTCAAAGATGGTTAGTCTATGACCAGACTAAGAAGAAATTAAAAAGGTCTCCTTAAAGATTTCTAAGGTTCAAAAGATCCTAAAAAATTTCCAAGGGTAACTCAAAAGGCAGTATTTAGTCTGTTTTTCATGGTTAAGTAGAGGCAGTGGTAGATTTATGTAAGCCCTCACTGGGAGTTAAAGTTGGTTGTAAAAATATGAGCAAAGAATATAGTCAATGTATAGGAAAGAAATCCAGCAAACATTGTGGATATTAATCCAACTATATCAATAGTAACTTTAAATTTCAATGATGCTAATATTGCCAGTTAAAAGATAGTGTTAATTGACTGGATGGATGAATGGGTGGGTGGATGGATGGATGGATGGTGGGTAGGAAGATAAATAATAAATTGCCATCCCTTTTTATTAAGAAGTTAGGTTTATATATAGTTATTATAGAGAACTTAGTGATTACCTCTTCAACCTCATACATTATAGTGCTACCATTGAGTTGGTGTAAGACTTTATCACCAGTTCCAGGAGTGCTTTTTAATTAGTTTGGTATATCATTATGGTAATTCTTTTATTTTTAGGTGTAACATATAATCAGAAGAGCAATCTTAAGTGTATGACTGGATGATTTTTTTATTGACCTATTCCCTAGTATAAAATTATAATCAGGGTAATCCTTTCTTACTTTAGAGATTGGTCCAGTGATGGTCTAATGCCTCATGATTAAAGCAGGCAGGGGTTGGCATGTTTCTTCGTTTCAGTGATTAGTCAAATGGTCAGATGATGAAGCGTTTAGCTGTGGGAAGCAGCTCTGTTCCCAGCCTAGTGTGAGAAGAAGACCTGTTGCTCAGGTATTATTGCTGGTATTGGCCACAGGGGAGGCTAATAGGGCAACAAGCACGTGCAGAAGAAGGTGCAGACGACAAGAACCCAGATTAACCTGTGCCAAGAATCCATCTTCTTCCTAGTTGTTTTTATGTATATGATCCCTGTGTTTTGGAAGCCAGTTTAGGATCTCCTGTCACCCTAAACAAACCTTTGTTCTGTCAGGAGCTGTCTCAAAGTCTGTTGACATCAGCAGTTGCTTGAAAACTTGTACAGGAGACCAACAAATTTAGCTGATGTAGACATAGTACTTTGGATACTGGTAGTTCTACTTCTTTTCGTATTTTAAAAGCTAGCAAAAATCTCATCTGGTCTCTGGGCCTTGAGAATGAGAACTCTTTTATGTGGAGAAAATAGAAATGCTGCAAAAAAATGAAATATGAAAGTATTTCCTGCCTCGTGTGAATTTAAGATAAACTGAGTCTCCTGTATGAATGAAATTCTAGCACATGGAGTTGTTGATATTAAAAATAAAAATTTCAGGTTCAAGTCACAATTTTACGTGTTTAGCTGTGTGATAAAAGAAAATCAATTTCTGTTTCAGTAGCCTTAGCTGTAAAATATGAGTTAGATTTTTTTGATTCCTAGGGCTCCTCCTAATTCAGAAATTAGATGAACTTTGCAATTATTGAAATGTACGCAACTCATCCAATGGCTACTAGGTGTTTATTTTTAATGAAAGAAATTACTAATATTCATTCTTTATCAGAATTCATTGCTTCTCTTTCCCCCATAGTTTATTCTGTTTTGTTGTTTCAGAAATGAGTGTTTACTCTTAATGTTCTCTATGTTCTAGAAGTGCTTTTTATTCATGATTGGTCAGTAGCTAAGTTTATATAATCTATACTGAGTGGTGGAAAAGTATATATGTAATTAGCTTTTTTTTAAAATGTGCACAATGCTAATTTGACTCTGAAAGTTGTCTGGGAGAAGTCTCTTTCTTTCACCTGTTAGTGATGAGGCTGAACCACTTAATCCTTCTAACTTAAAATCCTTTCTCCAAATCTGAGGATAGACAATGAGATTGCATTTCACTTTGTCTTAAGCAAGTTGAAACAACTGTAGAAGGTTTCATTTTCCATTTTTGTCAAACACAATCTACTCCCCATTTCTTTATTTCAAGCCTTTCCTGGTTCTGGCTATGAGTAGTAATTAAGGTCAACTCCCTTTTGAAGATGTTTGCTTGCTAAGTAGCGATTCTGTGAATGTGCATGAAATTCATAATCATTACTGAGTGACACCATGTGCAGGAACTTTGCTGATGTCTGTGTCTGAGGGAGGACAGATGATCGATGTGCTGTGGGTCCCAGATCCAGAGGTGCATCTCATCCCTAGGTAGAGATTGTAGTTTGATAAAAATCTAGAAACACCAGGCCTGTTGTAGCAGAATCTCTAGGGAAGAGACACAGGAGTAAGGACCTAAACAAAGATAGTGTCCTTGATATATCTCCAGTTCAGCTTTTTTCCGAAAGTGGTGATTCCCTATTATTCCAGCTGTGGTGATGCTTTCAAAGCCAATGACCCAACTTTAGCTACCTGATGGCTGCCATGGAACGTGGTGATGTTCGTAGGTTAAAATTACCAGCTATCAGAGGTTGTGGTCGTTATCGCATGAACTTGTTCATAGAGTTAAATATTGATTATAGCAATCCTGTGCATGGACACACTGGTTTGCATGCCCTACAGTAGGGAGCCAAACTCAGCTGCTGACTGGGAACAGGTAAGTAATATTTAAAAAAAGCAACCCAGGGAAAGTTCATAAGGAGGAACAGAGACCACGCTCTTGGGGAGTACTGTCGTTTACTTAAGGGTTTTACTGTTGATTAGCTGTACTTCATTGTTTTCATTCAGGAGTCTGGTTGCCAGATCTCTAGATTGTTTTTCTTGTTTATTTATTTTTGCACTTAGAAGGACTGGGGTGTAGGCCAGAGTTGTTGGGGGTGAGAGGACTCACCAGAGACAGAGTGGAGAGCAGAACAGGTGGATTTCCTGAATACACTGCTGAGGGGAGCAGCAGGGGAGACAGGAGAGGTCTGCTGCGCCATGTGGGTCAGTTCCCTGGCAGGCATGGAACTCAAGCCATCGAGGTGATAGTGCTGAGACTTAACTTCTAGGCCACAAAGGAGGCCCTAGATTGTTTTTAAGTTAAAAATCTGGAATTTTTGGTTAATGGTTTCAGATTTAAATTTTGTTGCTCTCTTTTTCTTTTTAGTTATGAGGGGCTGGGGGAAGGAGGTAAGTCTACAGGGCAGGTTATCTAAACACTGTCGTTTGTGGCTGTTGCTATAGAATCTCGGTGTCCTGGGAAGGGAATGGTGGGAAGGAGAAGATACTCATAAATAGCCGACCAACTTTGGATGCCACCAAAACTGAGTGGGCAGCATGCCATTCTAGCCAATGGTGTGGACTGGAGTCGGGGAAGCCAGGTGTCCTGAACGGACATTAGCCCCTGGCATGTGCCTGACATACTGCTCCCCCACCACGCTGCTATACAGGTTATTTCCTTTGCATACTAAAAGTGCCACCTTCTATGTGTTGACTTGTTTTCTAAGAAGAAAGAACAAGTGACATCAACTGTTTTAAGTCAATAAAGAAAACATTTTAATCAATGCAAGCACAATTTGAGAAGAAGGAACATATTTTAAAGTTGATATTGAAACTTTCTTGCCGGAGACAATGAACACTACTGTAATATTTGGAAAGGCCTCACAAATTTGCTGAAAAGATTCGAACAGCCACTAAACTTTTGACAATTGAATTTAAATCTCAACATTGCAAATTTGCAGAAACACAGGTACGTTTCCACGAAGGGAAATGGCCTGCGAGCTGCACTTGGCTGCTTTGTTTCTGGGTTTCCAACTGGCGATCTTCGTCATTCACGGTTCATTCTGCATAAAATACAAAATACACATGGAAACTTGTGCCTCATGTCAGTGAAATTATTTTGAGCAATGATAAAAGTTTCTAAGATACAGAGGTTTGTTGGATCTTTTATCTCTGAGTTGAATTGTTTGTTTTTTATCTAGTTCTGCCTCAGTCCAAGATAAATTGGGCTGGTGATTCTGCTAGTGGGTGATTTATTCTGGTTTATACCTTCATCAAGAATCCCACTATAGGGCCGAATTTAATTCTTTTACGTTTTTTTTTTTTCCCAACAAGAATATTGTTATTATTTTTAGTGCTTATCCTCACATTTTTCTTTTTCTTTTCTCACTCCCTATTCCGTTCATACCCCCGTAACTTCAGAAACCTCAGTCATCAGTGTCTGCTACTTTATCACACTGTTGCTTTTTCAGTTCATCTTTTGACTCCTTGTTTTACTCATGTATATGAAATTGGCCATTACGTTCTTAATTTTTCTGACTTGCTTTTCTCCACGCAGTTCCCTCAAGCTTTCCGTATTTTGCTGTAAGTGGTAACATTTCCTCTTTCACTGTGGCTAACTAGTCCCTTGGTGTTTGTACCCCACATCTCTCTGAGCCCATCCTCTGTCAGGGGGCACTCAGGCTGTTTCCACGTCCTGGCTGTTGTAAATAATGCTGCATTAAACATTGGGGAGCATATATGTTTTTCAGTGGATGGTTTCATGACTTTTTAGATACTCAAAAGTAGGATTTATGAATAACATGATATATCCAGTTTTAGCTTTTTAAGGGCACACAGGGTTGAAATAAATGCAGAGAAGCCTCCCTTTCAAATTCTTGCTTTTCCTATGTCTGATATCTATTATTCGGTATTTAAACTAGTTTAAATTTGGGGTTTAAAACGGTGTTTAAAAACTGGTGTTTAGATGAGATACTGCCTAGGAAACGGCCGCCTTCCCTGGTCTCTGCTCTACTATTTCAGTCACTGCTCCACAGGGGAAGCTCCTTGGCCAGGCCAACTCAGGCCGCAGTGGCTGCTGGGATCTCGATAGCGCTGAGACTTTAACCCCTGCACCACCAGGGATGCCCTCTAATACTTTTAAAGACTACATGAATGTCTTTTCCTTTCTTTAGGAGCTTAGTTAAGTATTTTAAAATATTTTCATAGCTTTTTGAGATATATTTTGCCTACCTGAATTGTTCCCATGTATTGTGAACATTTCAATGGGTTTTAAGAGCCAAGAATTTTAGGATATATCTATCACTGCAGAAACTAACTCCCTATGGTTTCGCAGTCGTCCCACTTCCTCACCTTCCACAGCCCTCAGCACCACTGATCTGCTTTCTGCTGCCATGAATTTCCCAACTCTGAATAGAATCATACAATATGTAGTCTTCTAGACAGCTGCACTCAGTTCGCCTCGTGTCTTCCAGGTTCACCTGCTGTAGCAGTCGTCAGTTTTTTCTCAGTGAGCAATGGCTGGCCACGATTCCCGCTGACCTCTCATCTGCACGCATGAGGATATGAGGATGTTGGGAATGTAGCCTCTGCACCTGGCGTTGGGCAGGAAGGGAAACACCAGTGGCCTTCTTTCCAGTAGTTATGTCTTTCTAGTGAGATACCGTTGTCTTCACTGGGATCAGAGAATAGAAGGAAGCCCTTTCCTGTCCCTCCGGGGCATTGGGTTGCATGAGAGAACAAGAGTTAAGTGAGAGGATCCTGGTCCATGTACTGTAGATTCTGGCTGTTCGAAGATAAAATCAATTTTTTTTAAAGATATATTTATTTATTTATACATACAAGCTGGGGTACAGGCCAGAGGCGTGGGGCAGCGAGAGGGTTCACCAGAGACAGAGTGGGGAGCAGAACAGGCAGATCAGAAATACACTGCTGAGGGGAGCAGCGGGCGAGGCAGGAGAGGTCTGCTGCACCATGTGGGATTCTCCCCGGCCGGGCGTTGAACTCACATCGCACGCTGCCGACAGCTCCACAGCGCAGTGCTCAACCGCTGCGCCACCAGGGAGGCCCGACAAAATCAATTTTTTAAATAAACATTTTACTGTATATTTGTTTTCTGTCTTGAGTGTAACAGATTGTCACAAACTTGGTGCCTTCAAACAACACTGATTCTGCTGCAGTTCTGAACACCGAAACTCCTAAATTGGCCCATGCTAAAATCAAGATGTCAACTGAGTTATGCTCTTTCTGGGGGCAAGAAGGCAAAAGCCATTCCTTGCCCCACCCACTGGGTATTGGCTTTCTTTGGTTTGTGACTACATCACTTTAATCTCTGTGCTCACAGTCATATTTTCTGTCTTTAGCAAATCTCCCTGTGGCTCACTCTTAGAAAATTTAGTCCTCACCTGGATAATACACGTCACCTTTCCCATCTCCAGGTCCTAACATGATCACATCTGCAAAGACATGTTCTCCTTATAAGGTAACAGTTTGAGCTTTCGGGGATTGGGCCTGGTATCTCTATGTGGCCATTTTCCAGCCTATTACATGCTATATTCTCTTAGAACAATTTCCAGAAACTTGGCTTTTTTTAGATGTGTAAAAACCCCATTTTCACCAGTCATGGGGTTCTTGAGGAAACCATCTGCAAATCTCACATTACTATTCCAGAGGCACATTAATATATTTTTTTTAATCTAGCATTTCAAGGTGTTTTTAACAGAAGAGTTTTTAGTTTATGTTCTCTGTTACGTTTAGGAAACTGGAGTGCTATAATTTTATAAAGCCTCAGAGTCATGTAAATTCAAATTGATGTCGAAGAGTCCCCAGTTATTGGCAACTACCAATGGCTATTCATTTATTCATCTACAGAGATGCTGGTACAACTTGCAGTTGTAAAAATGCATGCTGTTTTCTCATAGTGGTTCAGCAAGTATCTCCGAGAAGGAACTTTCAAAAATGGATGTGCACATCTCATTTTAGGTGGAGATGTAGAGCAGTAGGCTACAGTATTGAGAAGCTGGCAGTCTTCTGCTTCAAAGGTGTAATCTATTGGTCTTTGCATTCCCAGTGAACATTCACTTGTGTTCAGGTAATGGCGCCTTGATTTCCCTTTGGGAAGGGGCTCCCTCCCTTCCCATTCTCTCTTCATTTGGTACAGACGGGCAGTTCTCTCCTTCCACTGCAAGATCTGGAGGTTGGCACATGAGCTTCCTATGTCAGTGGACCCTCTTAGAGCCTGTGATTCAAATGCGGATGCTGTAGTTGATGGTGGTTGGAAGTTGTGTGGTTTGCTAACGGGTTCGTGTGTGTTTGTATGTGCATGTACACGTGTGTTTTCTATTGAGATTTATTCTGGAATTTTTATCAAAACTAAATGAGAAAAGCTGCTCTTTTTATTTTGTGGCTGCTCAGGTAGGAGCATGTAAGTCTAGAATTTTCAGAGGCCATTTTTGGCTACTAGTTGAGGAAATTTATGTGAGAATTAAGTCAACAAAGAAGATAATGGATATAAGGGATAGAGAAGATTGTAGAGAGCACCATTTAATATGCTATCACAGTATTTCCTAGCAAAGTGTGGGTCTGTTGCTTACATGGGTCTGTGTATTTCTCCCCCTTCCAAACCGTCTCTAACCAGATCCCTCCATCCTTAGCAACTGGGCCAGTTTGGTTGAACTATCATTTGAACGAAAAAGATCCTCAGAAATATATGCCTTAATATTAGTTTTCCAAAAATATATAAATCCTGCAAGTCATCCAACATAGACATTAGGCAATAAAATTACTTATTGGTTCCAAGTGGATCCAGTTTCCTCTGACCTGTTAAAAATGCATCAGTCTGATTTTCCTGGGAGCTCTAGAGGTTGTTGGATTAGGAATTTGAAATGAAGAACAGGAGAAGATGATAACCTCACCACTATTTAGGGGCCAGTGATTTAAAAAAGAAAAAAATATATATTTTTGCTAACATCTATTGCTCCTAGGCCAAACCTCATCAGCTTCACACTCAGGCAGGGGACGCACATACTCCATAAAACGAAGTACTTAGGTAATTCCTAGGAACGCCCAATCACAAAGACCCCTTGTCAGCAACTCCGTTGCCCTCTAATAGCAAAGGCCAAGAATAACCCAGGTCTCCTCTGGAGTCTTTATTACCACTGAGAACTTCAAACACCTACACCTGAGGGAACAAAGAGACAAGAATTGAGTCAGAGCTCCTGCGGAGCGGCGAGCATTGTTTTGAACATGTTCCAGAGTTTTCTTCTATAAGGATCACTGGGAAAGGAGACGCACTGCTGGCTGAGACTACAGTGGAATTTTTGTGAGGCCTCCTGATTCTGTGCATGGACCTTGCCTGTGCTTCTGGAGCGGGGGCCGGGCTTGGGCTTTGGTATTGCAGGGCTCACACATCAGTGGGTGCGCGTGGCAGGGCACCGGGCCCCAGGAAAGGAAGGCTGGGCCCAGCTGCAATGACTTCCTCTCTCCTCCAAGGAATTGGAAGGCGTGGGAGGGCCAGGGCTCCTGGGCACCTCAGTGTGCTGGATGTGGGCAATGGCTCATTTTTGGGGAGAGGAGGGAAGGATTTGCTATACAGGAAAGAGGCATTAGAAAAGACCAAAATATAACCCTTTTGTAATGTTGCTTTTTGCTTTTAGTGGGATAGTTCTTCAGCTGCTGTGTAATTTTGGATAGAGGCCATTTGTCTTTGCTGTTCTAGGTTTACTTTTTTTTCACCCTTTTCTCTTTTATTACTGGAAAACCTGCCCAGCACTTCAATAATTATTTGTATATGAATAATACGTATTTTTTCTAGATTGTTTGGAAAAGTCAGGCCACCTGCTCCTCATACAAATCCGTGGACCCTCACACATCCTCTCCTCACTCCCAAGTTCCTGCGTACATTTGCATGTTGAGAGATCGAGGCTAAACCTGTGACCTATAGGTTCCTTCGAGGTATATGGACTGGAGGGGAAAAAAGTTTACGTCGGTTTACAAAGGTTTTATTGGTTCACGATTCTGAGTTCTCTGGGGTCAGATGGAATAGGGATAGTCACCGAAATAGTTGAGATTCTTCAACAGTGAAATTTAAATCTCAATATAAACACCTTTAAAAATAAATGAAAGCTTAGCTTTTAATGAGTTGGCAGCAAAGGTTGAATCTTGTTGTATAACGTTATTACTTTTCCTAGTGGGGTATATTATGCCCCCCGAAAGCTTTTTAAATAGTGCGTATAGCTTATATTATTAATCTTCTTAACAAAATATTTCTTTGAGATTGAATAAAGATAAACTTCAGCGTGATCTATGGTAAATGATTGACAATTCCATTAGCTGAGCTGGAATTAATGAACTTTTAATATGGGAAAGTCCATTTTCAATTTCTTTTCCCATAATCATTTCAAACTGCGTTATCTTAGGAACTTTTGTTACTTATAATTATTCTTGAGCCCTCTAAATTCTTGGTGATTACCCCTTTTTGCCTTCTGCGGTTCTTTTTTAATCGAAATACCATTGACGTGCTACTTTGAAGTGCGCAATGTAATGTGTCAATATTTACATACATGGCAATGTCATCTTCGTGATAACACCTGTTTTTACATATATAGAAATTTCTCTGTTCTTCTGGTGAGAACTTTTAAGATCCCTCTTAGCAATTTTCAAATATGCCATATAGTATTAAATATAATCACTTGCTGTGCTTATATCCTCATGTCTTCTTTATTTTTTAAGTGGAAATCTGTACCTTCTGATGCCTTTACCCATTTCTCCCTCCCCCAAAACTGCTTCTAGTAACTGGAAATCTTTTTATCTCTGCACGTCATAATACTGAGTGAAATATGAAGCTATGTGGTTGCAATTGTGTATATATACTACATCTTCTTAATCTACTCATCTGTCACTGGGCACTTAGAATATTTCTAACTCTTGGCTATTGTATATTCTTAGCTCCTTTATTGTAAATTAGTTGACTGTGTAGGTTCTAGACTTTGTATTCTGTTCCATTGTGTAACATTTTTTTATGCCAGTGCCATAATGTTTTGATTATTATAATTTTGTAATGAGGAAGTATTATGCCTCTAGCTTCGTTCTTCTCTCTCAAGATTGCTTTGGTTATTTGTGGTTCCAAACTAATTAAAAATTTCTGCTTGTGTTTCTGTGAAAGTGCCATTGAAGTTTTGTGGATTTTGCATTGAATCTGAGATTGGGGTAGTATGAAACATTTAACAATATTGATTCTTTCAATGCTTGATCATAGAACATCTTTCCATTTACTTACGTTTTCACAAAGTCTTGTCAGTGTAGTTTTCAGTGTACGGATCTTTCTTCCCTTTCTTGATTAAATTCATTCCTAGGTAAAGCTATTCTTTAGGAAGCAGGATGTAAATGAGATTGTTTTCTTAATTTCTCTTTCTGATAATTCATAATTAGTGTATAGAAATGCAACAGAAATTTTTGTGTTGATTTTGTTTCATGCAACTTTATCTCACTTACGAGTTCTAGTAGTTTTATGTCTTTCTTTACTTTGCAGCCTAGATCTTGAAATGTAATCTAGAAGGCACAGATTTTTTTCAAATTAAGCAGAAAAATAGGATGGTATTAGAATTGCTTCTTTTTCTACTAATTCTTTAAGAATTTGGATCATTGTCCCTACCTATCATTCAACTGCTTTGTTCTTAAGTTCTTTGGCAAAAATCACACAGTTTCTGTTATTTCTGCATTTTAGTTATTTATTTTGGTTTCATAAATGCTAGTCACTTGTATTTTCCTATTTTGCTTTTCTATCAGTATTTCTAATATCTACTAGATACTCTGTCTCCAAGGAAGGAGGGATGAGAATAGTAGAGAGAAAGAATGCCTGAATGGAGACAGAAATGTCGCCAAAGCACTCCTTTCAAACTCCTCAGCTGTTACCATCCTACAAGGGGATTAGATCCATTTGACAGGAAGAGACCATATAAGCCAAATCCATCCTGCATTTTCGTGACAGGTGAATTATCATTTAACAGTGATTTAATGACATGACTCTTGCTTAAAACGCCGCAGAAATACTATTCTAGATCAATGTGCGACCCCTGTGTGACTGTTGCTGCCTTCCCCAAAGCCCAGGAGAGTGCCGCGCTGGCTCCAGTGCCCCCACAACTGGAAACAGCTCTAGGCAGCTGCTTCTGCTCCCCTTATCCTCGTCTCGGCTCAGACTTCCGTCTTCTGTGGCAGGGAAGCCCTTCCAGTGTTTACCTTGCTCAATCTCCCATTTTTCCTCTTAGATTTTATTCGTAATTCAAGTTAAAATCATTTTATTTTGAAATACTCCTAGACTTTAAACAAGTTTCAAAAATTATATGCCAACTTCCTGAACCCTCTCCCCAGCTTTCTCTAATGCTAGCATGCTATTTTAATTTCACTCAAAATATTTTTATTCCTACTTAGTAATGGATTTTTAGGTATGATTTTAAGGGCCACATAAAAATGAATTCAAGGAACAGGTTCAATTGAAGTTCTTGATTCAATTGCTTGACTGAAATATTTTCTACAACAAGTTTTATGTGTATGGCTGAAAACCAATGTCACGATCAATTTTATATTCTATTATAATAGGAATTATAATATCTGAAATAGATGAGTTTAATATTACTAAAGCATTATAGATTTCTTGAATGTGCATTTGTTTCCAGATTTAACAGTATGCTAGGTGTTTATTTCACTATGGACCATAAAGAACTGAGTCGGTGACACATGTCCTTTGCAAAATAACATCAGCTTACTTTAGCCATATGCATGTCCTTTGTATTTGGGGACAAGAACTATGTTCATTTTTCCTCTGAAACCATAGCAGACTCATCCAAATCAGGAAATAAAATAAAGACATCATTTAAATTTTGCCAATTGTCCCACTCAAGTCCTTCCCCATTCACAATCCAGGTTCTTCCCATATTTCTATCTCATTAAGCTCCCTCAATCTGGGGTCATTTCTCAGTCTTTTGTCTTTCACAACCTTCATTTCATAAAATGTTTCTCAATTTGAATTTACCCGACACTTTGTTATTATTAAATGAATATATTATGCCTCTTTTAAGAGTGTTCTAAAAGTGAATTTTTGCCCTTTTCAGTGCAATGTATCACGAGGCACATCATGTTGCTTTGTCTTTTTACTAATGATGTTAACTTCGGCCATTTAATTTAAGTGGTATCTGTCAGTTGTTTTCTAGTATGAAGTTACTGACTTCATTTCCCAGCATGGCCGTGATGGAATACCCTAGTCTGGATGGCTTTTGAGATGAGAGAGGATGATCCTCTCACAGTTTTGGAGGCTAGAACTCCGAAAGCAAGTTTTCCTTGGGACCATGCCCCTCCAGAGCCTCCGGAGAAGAGTCCTTCCTTGACTTTTCTAGATTCCAGCAACCCTGGGCACTTGCTGACTTTGGGCAGACGAACTCCAATCTCGGCCCCACGGACATGTGCCATTCTCTCTGTGTCTCACTCTGTCTTCTGTTCTTAGGAATTTTGCCTGTTGTAGGGGATTGTGTGACCTCATACTAACTTTACTAATAAAATCTTCAAATGACCCCACTCTGAAATCAGACCCCATTCGGAGGTAAGGAAGGACATAGACTTTGATTTGATACTGTCCAATTCCTTTTTTGTACCTTAACTACTGTGGGTAGTGAGTTTAAGATTATGCAAAAAACTAATATTTGGTCCAACAGTTTCAGGATTCCTAAATGACTCTTAACTAGAATTATGACTGTGGTATGTACAAAATGATGAGTTTCAATTTCTACTGTTTATTCTCCATCTGTCTATTTGAACTCTGCCATTGAAAGAAGCTGACCTCCTCCTCCTATGCATTTATTTTTTATATTAACGTAAATTCACAGAATCCTTTTTGCCTTTTTGTACTCTAGACTCTCATGTATTACTACCTTTGTTATTTTTGTTGAAATTGTCTCAGTTTTGGTCACTGGAGTTCCTTCGAGTTGCCCCTCATTTTTGAGTGCTTGTCATGCACTGATCCTTGAATCTCCACTCCTAATTTTCTGGTCCCTTTTCTGAATTTTTATTGTACTTTGAAATTAGCACCACATTCCGGCACTTGGCTTTGTAGCCTTTCATTTTCATTTAACTTCTTTATTCTCTAGTCTCATCCCTCAATCTGCAAATGGTTTCTTCTGTTTCTTCAATATTTCCTTTCCTCTTAAGATTGAGAATTAAAGATCAGGTCTTGGCATGTAGTAGGTTCTCAAATTATTACATCTCGGTTGATTAGTGCGTTGATTGTAAAATCATCATTCTGTTCACTCAGAATCCAAGAAACTGTAGTTCTTATTGAGGAATTTGGAAATGAAATATATATGATATTTACTGAATATAGCAAGTTTCTCCTTATTTTGTTTTTCTGGCATAAATTTCTAACCACCTGGGCTTCTTTGTATTAAATACTAAATACTACTGACAATGCTTGCTTGGTTTTAAATTTCCTACTAACTTTAATTAAATACACTAAGAAGCTTTTTACCCACATTCCCGAAGCCTTAATTAAAAGAGCATATCAGCACACAGAAACAATTACTAGTTCCTTCCTGTGACAGGGTGGAGTAAGTGCATCTGGGTAAATGTTTGCTGGAGGATTAAATCAAGAAGAACCAATTCTCATCTACATTTTTTGAGTAAATGCCTTTGTGAACGGCTTTTGCCAACTTCATTTTAGCTCCAATTTGTAAATTCGTATATCCCAGCAATAACTTGATTAAGGGCAGGGGATTGTTTGCGAATCTATTACATTCCTTCCATGGTGCTATTTAAGAAATGAATGGCATCCATCCATACTGTGTATATTATGAAAAGTCAAGTTAAAGCTTCGGTGTGCTTTTTACTGTATTTTTTGGGAAGACCGAGTCTGCCTCTGTGGAGGAGGAAATGTGCTCATTAAAATGGGGGAACATTTCTTTCTTTAAGTCCTTGCCCTCCTCAAAAACGTGGTAGCATATGACATCAATAAACTTTAAGAGGATTACTTGTCACCCATGACCACCCATTTACCAGTGTGGCTGCATGATTTCATAAAAACTTTAACATGGAGCTAACATGCTGAGACTCACTAGACAGGACTTGTTTGTGGGCAGGAGACTTTATTGATTCAGCTTTCTTTATCCACCATTACCTTTTTCTATGTTGCTACCATTAAGTGTGTAGTATATGACAAACACTGTTGTAAAAATTCTCTTAAAGTTCTACTTACTTTAATGAGAATTATTTTCGGAGAAGGAAAGAGGTTGAATGGAAAAGGATTTGTTTGTTCGGCGCTTCATGGATGAGGCTCTTCACAGCAGGGTGCCGCAGTGGAGACGAGCTCAATCCTTCTGCCGAATTTGGTGTCTAAATGGCAACCTGGTCAAGAGAAGCTGTGGGATGTGGGACTAAATTCTGCACGTGAGAAAGATGGGTCTGCTGAGGATACTGGAGGTAAAACCCAACAATTCAATAAAACCGAATAAACTAGAAATGCAGGGAGCAGGAAGTAGGAAGTAGACTTTGAATTTCCTTGCTCTGGGTGTCGCCACATAACCCCTGTTGATAACCAGCCCTTCTTCAAAAATTCAGAGACACAAACACTGCAGAGTGTTGTTCATTTGTCTTACTCAACTGTGACAACTTATATTCAGGAGCAATTTCTCAAGCTGTAGAAGAACCCACAAGAAGGAAAGTTTGCCTTTTTTACTTTCCTTATCATCTTGGAAGTGGTTTTGAAGCCTGAAGATGCAGAAACAGGCCATTGATAGAATCTTCCTTCATTGCATTAAACACAAAACAATGCTGAGCTGTGCACCATGGTCTCTAACTGACAGTAAAAGAACTGATACTCAGAAAAGTAATCTACAGTGTTAGTTGCCAAGCCATGATCGGAACCCGGGCTTGTCTGACCCCAGAGGTACTTTGCCACCCCAATTTCAAGGGGTTAAAGTCCAGTAAATTGTTATGGGAATGGAGATCTATGGGAGACATGTGGAAGAACACTTTTAAACAGAAAATTTTACTTCATTGACAGGGGCCAAGTAGAGATGTGAACCCATTCAAGCCCCGTGGAACCATTTATGCTCAAAGGAGTAGTTGTGGTAGGTGATGTGCAGAGTGGGGGCGGCGACCTGCCAAGGAGACAGGGTGTTAGGGGGAGACTAGGGATCAGCCTGCGAGTAACCTGCCTCTAGATTCTCTGCTCTTCATGGCACCTTTTTTTTTTTAATTTTATTTTTGCATACAAGCTGGGGTACAGGCCAGAGGTGGGGCGGTGAGAGGGTTAACCAGAGACAGAGTGGGGAGCAGAACAGGCAGATCGACTGAAATACACTGCTGAGGGGAGCAGCGGGAGAGGCAGGAGAGGTCTGCAGCACCATGTGGGAATCTCCCCGGCCAGGCATTGAACTTGTACTGCAGCAGCCACCAGCAGCTCCACAGCGCTGCACTTAACCATTGCACCACTAGGGATGCCCTCTTCACGACATCCTTAAGGTATGTCCTTGAGACACAGTTCCATTGGGCTCAGGGGAAGCAACTCAACAGAGGAGTTGCTGTAACAGTTCCTGTAGGTGCCCTGTTGTAGTCCAGTGAAACTATTGCTAGAAGCATATCTGTTTGTATCCACTTGGAAGGACAGGAAAGCAAGTTCCCTGCAGCTCAGGTGGATTCCTGGGAAGATTTCCTCATTCAGCTCCTCCGTTTGCATTGTTCCCTCTCCCCTGCCTTACTGGCTCCATCCTCATTGAGATGCTGTATCTCAGTGGTGACTCCTGCTAGGAGAATCCCTCTCACTCTGCATCCACTGCAGGAAACTGTCTATGCGTAGCTGAGCCAGAGAACAGAGAATGGTCTCACCTTCTGTCTTTCCCTCAGACTCCTCTAAATTTGAGAAGGGAGGGAAAAGCATGGCACAGTCTGCTCAGCTACTGAGGTGGAGAAACCCCAGCTGTCGAGAGTAAGCCTCCTTCAGTGTGGATTCTGACCCTCCCAGTGATGTGGTCTCCAAATGGCCTTTTTTCCAACCTCAGCTTCCTTTCTTCATGAGCGCACCAGCCAACTCACTGATGCGCTTTCGAATGAGCTGGCAGGGGCCCGAGCTCGCGGCAGGCTGCTGAGTGACAGCTCTGACCATTTGACTCTGGCGAGGAAGAGACCCACTGCTCCTCCCTTGCCCAGCCCAGGCAGGCTGTGCGGGCCTTGTTTATAAAGGACACTACACAATCACCTCTCTAGACAAAGATGGGTGGCTTGTAGGGAGTTGATGAATACCACACGTGACTGCTGCAAACAATAGCGGGAAGGGAGTTGGTAATGGCAAAAACACGCCCCTGCTTCTTGCTTGCTCTTATTTTACTTGGCAGCTGTCATAAGCAGTAAAACTTTGCTTTTGTGTGACTGCTTGGCCTTGTCGTAGGTGAAGATTTGGACCCATATGGCCTCTTCCTGGCTCTGTCCTTGATTTAGCACCTAAAACTTTGCCTTTTAGCCATCTTGCTATTTTCCTTCCCTTTTCAGAGATGCCTACTTGCATTCTTCTGTTGTGTGTTTCCTGTTGTAACTTTACCTTGAAAACCCAAGGTGGGGGCTTATTGGGGTCCTGGTGGTGGTCCTGGTGTGCCCCTTTACCCCTAAAGCCTATACAGTGTTGTCAACCAACATTATGACAATAAACACATTTTTTAAAAAAAGACAGCAGGAGCCTCTAAACTGTGACGTAAAACTGGAACTAGCAAGAGAATGGCACTAGTGAAGGAGTTTTCTAAATCACTGAATGACTTGAGTGACTAAGCTAGACTCTTAGGGTTGAACTTGGCCGTGCCAACAGATGGAAGCGTGAGTCCTTGGAGAATAGGGAGCACTCTGAAATCATCTCCTCCATTGACTGCACAAATGGTATCAGCACACCATTGTGTGTTCCATCTGGTCAGCTCGTGGACCCCAGCCACCCTTTCTTCTCAGGGAGCAAGAGAAATACTAAAGGCACAAGCAGTTTGGGACAGATCACGCATTCATCCAGCTGATGAATACATATATGAAACTGCCTACAGAGATTCCGGTTAACTCAGACCTATTCATCGTGGAACGTTGTCACTTGAGAAATGCTGTCTTTGCTCCCTTCCAGTTTAGGATGTTGATCTTAGAATAGCTCCCCTTAACCCCATTCTATACCATGTGAGGATACTTCAAGAGTTGGTGGGCTCCAGAGAGACTGCATCCAAAAACACATGAGGAGACTTCTCCCTGTGCCTTTCTATCTTGTCTGCGGGCGACCAGCGCAGCTGTGTGTTGCATGTGTACTGTGAGGGGTTTAAGGACAGGAGGGGAGTGGTGACGAAGGTTGGAAGAGAGTAGCGACTCAGCTACAGCATGCTGGTCTCGGAGGTCTCTTTGCTCATTTCATGGAACAGTTAGAAGATGCTCATTATGAATAATTCTGCAGAGGCTGTTCTTGATGCTTTTAAAGATGATGAGCTAGTAAAGCATAGCAGAGTTAATAAAGTGTATGTGTATGTATGTACCTATATATTATAGAGCTACATATATAAATATATAGCTGTGGGTAATCAGGCACTCATGTATCTGTGAGATCTTAGCTATGTTGAATTATTCTCAGTCAGTTATACATGTCCTAATGGTGTCTGCTCAATATCTATGAAACACCTTAAGAAAGGAAACTTTAAAAATGAACATTGTTCCCATCAAGGCCATTGCTTAGGTTTCAAAACTAAAAGGGTTAACATTAGCTGCCTACCATGTGATTTGTTTGGCTTCTGTAGCCTAAAAAGTCTTTAAAGAAAGCATTCATGGGCTTAGTCTTCCTTCACTGGGAAAGTAATGCTTCTTCAAAACAGCATTTTTAGAAGAAGGAGGGCTGCAGAATTAGATTATGTGTGGTTTCCAGTATGGAATCTGGTGATGTCACAGCTCTCAGAGCTGATAGCAGTGCCATGGCCCTGTGCAGTTACTTTGGGGCTGGTAGGACTATGTGTTCTGAAGATCCATTGATGAAACACTTTCAGCGCTCTAGAACTTTCCATAATCCTTTGTCTATTTCTGTTTTGTTTTGGCTTCCATATTATTAAGAGATGGAGCTGATTTCTGTGTTCTCATGTTTGATCAGTCAAATCCCCCTCAGTGACTCTCTGGACTCTTGATGATTTTCTTTTTCTCCTGACCTTTCGAGAGGTCAGGATTCAAACCTAAACTTTTGCACAGGGAGAGATCAATAAGTATTACCAGCGCAGCGAGGTGTGCAATCACTGCACTACCTATTTAAACTCCCATTAGTTGCAATTTAAGTTGTGAAGCATCATTAAATAAACATTCTCTGGCCTTCACATCTTACCCCTCCAAGTCATGCAAATGGCAGTTTGTGGATTCTGATTAATATCCAGTAACAGTTTTGGGCACAGGACTCCATGACTTCTCAAGAAGCATAAATATCTAAAATGCACTGTTTTTCATGGACCACTGGGTAAAGAAAATATGCCAACTACAGATATTGGCAAGTCCTGTTGTGAACAGGAAGAAGAGAATGTCTGATGTGTTTAGCAACCGAGGAGCTGTTAGTAGTCCTTGGGAGCTATTGCTCAAAGACATTATATGTGTTGACAAATTACCCATGAAGGTCTGTATGTATAGCATTAGGTAATCCACATGAAGGAGGCCAAGAGATTCAAGATGGCGCTCCGGTCCATATTCAGTGAATATGCTGAATGAGTTAAGATGCAGTGATGATTTTGGTGTTAGGAGTAGAGAAGTCACAGAGTTAGGTGTAGAGAATCAAGGTACCAGCAGAAAAATGATCATGATTCATACCAGCTCAGGCCAAGAACCCTGAATACCTCTTCTCAGGATAGGAAGTAGCCCTAGTCCATTTAACACAGAACCCATAAAGAAGTCATATTTTAGAATTCTGGCAATCATGGTTATCCCTCTTTCGTTCATAGTAAAGGTAGGTGGTCTGTCTTGCACTTTACTTGTCATTTCAAAACCAATTTACTAAGCTAAAACTTTCATTAGTTCACTATCTGATTTCTAAGTTCACACCCTGGTGTCTTCCAAACCAACTTTTATGTTTATATTTAGACATCTAGAGGCTGTCATGTTTTCCTTCTCATAAACAGGCTCAATGTCTGTTTTCAAATAACGTCATAGAGGTGGAGAGTTAGAAGACAATTTGGAGATTCATGATAAATGACAGGCTTGGAGTAATTATTTGCATAATGGAATATAGAAACATCTTATCATCAATAATCTGAATATTTTAGGTAAAAGTGACAATGTTGGCTTTTATTATGCAAATAAATTTGCCTAAATCCTTTCTTTCACTTTGATGCAGAGTAGCTTGCTTTATTATGCAGTCAGGTGGCAGAAATTTAATTCTTTTAATCTGGTGTCTTCCGTCAATAATTTCTGCTTTTTAATACTTTCTTTTGTTCCTTTTCCTGTGGTATTATCTTTTAGAATTGAGACAAATTTTTAAAAATTGTTTCATTAAAAGCATAAAGGGAAAGAAGCAAGTGAATAGAGAGCAAACATCAATCTTTGTAGAACAATTATCAAGAAAATGTAGCCAAATGTTCAGTTATCCTAGAAATTCCTTCATAAACCACAGCATTGCCTCACATAAATTTAATAGGAACCAATCAATTTACTCTCATTATTTTTTAATGTCCATGCACTGAAAAAGTATACACATGACTCTAGATGTAATTGTGCCTAGAAACCAATAAAATAGGGCTCATTTAGCAACTGATTCCAAATAGGATTATTATGCATGGATATATGGATCCCATCTTGAGACATAAATAAGACTATTTCAGATAAGTGTATGGAGTTGATACAGTGAATTATAATTTAATGAATGTTTGTTGTCTCTTGAAACTTGTGGTCAAAATTTTTATTGAAACTACTCAATTTAGCTCACAGAAGTCCATCCTTGGGGAAGTTTCACATTGAATTTATCTGATTGTTGATAATAATCTTCACTTTTTCAAAACCATCTTCCTCTCGATGACAAATAAGGATTAATCATTTGGATTGAATGTCATTTCCCAGAGTTAGCTACTAACCTCTTAAAGCTCACTCTTGAAAGTGGTTCCATGAAATTGTGATTTTTAAAAAGGTGTTGAAAATGGCCATAGGAGGAAGTTCCAACAGCCTGAAAAGACAGAGCTCTTTCCCGTCATTGAGATAGTCAATAAAAAGGCTATATGTGAAGGCAGAGTGTATTATCCAGATGAGAGTTAGCGAGGCACAGTCTTCACTGGGAAATTATTTTCAAGATGCTGTGGATGACAAATGCTTCAACTTGAGTGACTACTTACATTTATGAAAATCCAAAGAGATTGAGAGCTTATTTTCTTCTAAGCCATTCTCATCAGGAAAGATTCAAGCTAACCAAGAAAAGGAGCTGTCCTTTCAAATTAATGCTGAGAAGCAGTGTCACAGAGCCTTCCAGAACCCACTGGGACATTAAACACCTCCTGTTGTTGAAGACAGCAAACTCTTCCACTTATTCTGAAATAGGGGAAAGAAGTTTTGAAAGCTGCATCTCAAAATAGACTTGCTGGAAATTCCACAAGACTATGTTAACCAGCTAAATGGAGAAAGCTCTTTTAGAAGTTTGCACAATAATAGTGGATGGAAAGAAATGTTGTGCATGTGAAGATTTTTCTTTTAAAACAGAACAGTGTTTCCTTAGGACAGGTCCTTCCCCTTCTTTCTCAAGTAATCGCTCCAGGTAACTCATCCCGTGGAGCATGGCTTGAATGACCTATCCTCCTCTCCATGTCACCTTCTCCATCAATATCCTCAGCTAATACTCAGTTTTCAATCCCCTATTTTGTCCATGATAGAAATCTATACATATTATTAGATTATAACTGAAGAAATTATGTGTTTGCACATGTATATATGCATTGTAAGTATATACTCTTCATATTATGTGCCAAATTTATATACATCCCCAAGTGCCAAAATAGACCTTTTTATGATGAGACTTTAATTAGATCAAGCTATCAGCAACTCGGAGAGAGAAGTAGTAAACACAGAGGCAAAAATACTCTCAGGAATTGAGAAAATCAATGAAAATCAGTACTCTGTATGGTGGAATCAAAACAACAAAAATCCTCTTGTGGTTTCATGGAATAAAATCATTCAGTCTTAAATAGCATTTCATTCAGTGGCAACCAAATAACATTGGGACTTAAAAACTAAACTCTTTATTAATTTATTATTTTTCAACTCAGTAGAAGAATGAAATACTTTTGGTGTGAGGTACTAAATTGTTTGATTTTTTTGTCCTCGAGACAAGGTAATCATCCACTGATTCTCTGGCTGGAAATTTCTATTTCTTAGTCTCTGGATCCTCTGACATACTTCTCTCTTTGTGGCCGAGCACCTCAGATTTTAATCTGTAGAGGTGATAGCTCCTTACTCAGTTCAGTTGTGTCTCAGTTGCTTTCCACCTTGGATCACAAATAAGTGGGTGAAGGCTGTGAGGACCCCTGGCACAAGCTGACTTCCTGGACCCCTCGTGTCATGGGGGACAGTGAGTAGATGAGGGTCCAAGTTCAGGTTAAAGGAGAAAGTGATAGATGCATAGATGGCTACATCTAAAGAAAGGAAACCAACATCTCTAATGAGTTGACAGGTGATAGCCACAGGAGAGTTCTTAGTTCTGGCTGCTATCACAGAGTACTAGAGACGGGTTGACTTATAAAGAACAGAAGTGCATTTTTCATAGGTCTGGATCCAGGCTGGAGTCTTAAGATTGGGGTGCAGCAGGGATGGGCTCTGCTAAGAGCCCCCTTCTGGGCTGCAGTGTTGTCTTACCCTTATTAAGTTACCCTCAAACAACAGAGACAGAGGGTGAGAGGTCTCTGTGAGTCCTTTATAAAGGCGGCAGTGCTGTCCATGCGGGCTCCATCATCGTAATCTCACTAGGTCCCAAAGTCTCCATCACTTCAAACCATCACATGGAGGGGTGTGTGTGTGTGTGAGGAATTTAACATGATTTTGCGGGGTGGGGGGGGGGGACACAAACATTAGTGCCTTTGCAGAGAGGTTGCCTGTTGAGAGGGAGGAGACTGGTGTTTCAGCTCAACCTTAGGTGGTGGCGAGTGTATATAATCTTCCACATCGATTTAAGAGCACAGGCTTGTTGACAACCAATCTGAGCCATACTCACTGTATTTTATACTGCACAAGCCACTTAATTTCTTGAAGACTCAGTTGCCTCATCTATGATAATGATAGTACAACCAAATTAGTTTCATTAATGTGAGCCGTGGGTGAAAATAAATACTTTATGCTGGTAAAGTGCCTGTGACAGTGCCTTGCCAAGAGTAAGTACATAATATTAATTAAAGGTGCAAATATTTATTAGTGCTGTCTTAGTTCATAATTTTAAGTTGGTTTTGTGGTTTTCTAAAAAGTGTGGTTAGCACACTTTTTACTAGTTATTTCACATCTGTGCTTAAGTTCTTGAGAACCTTTTAGAAATGGCAAAAGATTTGTAGCTCTGATTCTTTTGAAAGGAACGTAGCTACAGTCAAACTAAATCTGAATAGCTTTATTTAATAAATGTGTCGAGCCTCCCTGGAGGTGCAGCAGTTATACACTGCACTGTGGAGCTGTTGGCAGCGGCGACTCGAGTTCGACGCCCGGCTGGGGAGATTCCCACATGGCGCGGCAGACCTCTCCTGCTTCGCCCACTGCTCCCCTCAGCAGTGTACTTCCATCAATCTGCCTATTCTGCTTCCCACTCTGTGGTGAACCCTCTCGCCGCCCCACACCTCTGGCCTGTACCCCAGCTTGTATGCATAAATAAATAAATCTTTAAAAAAATATAATAAATGTGTCCACCTGAGCATGCGTCAGCCTTTCCTGTCCTGCAATTTTAGAAAGCTGTGGTGTCCTTCCCGCCTCTGTAAAGGAAAATTTCTTCTGCTGCTGCTCTTGTATCTCTTCCACCTGATTTTCACTAACCTTTGGTTCCTCTGCATGATCAGTGTGTTTTTACTACCGGGTTTTCCCCTCACCTTAAAATCATACTCCCTCCTCCCATTCAAAAAGAAAAAAAATGTGTTCCTTCAAGGGGGTGGGAGTGGAATTAATTATGTGTTCTGACTGGATAATATATATTTCACATGCCATGTTTAAAAAGTGAGTATCTGTTACTTGTTTTTCTCTGATCCATTGAGTCATAATGGAAGTCCCTCAGCCCTCTCCACCCCAGAGATCCCCAGTATCTATGAATCAGTAAAGAAAAAGATTCCAGTTTTTACTTGACACTAGATAGCCACTCCATTAAGCATTTTGCCTGCTCTGTCCTTGAAAGTCCCAGTTTCCTTTGGCTTCTGTGACCTTTCCCTCCTTGTGTCCCTCCTCCCTTTTGAGGCAGTATTGTCTGGTGTCCTTGAACTTTGCTAGTCTGTTTTTTCACTCTCCATTTTGCTTAACACCCTTCTGCAGTCTTGATCACACTCATCATTTTAACCACCTCACATAATTGACTCCTAATTTAGAGTTGGTTTCATTCCACGAGATTTATGTCAAAAACCCAGCATCCTCCAGGGCATATCTAATCTATCTTTTTCAAGGATGCATTTTTTAAATCATTTCTCTTCAGAAGCTAGGACTGAGAAGCTAATCAAGGCTAGGCCGCCCCAAGGTGTTCAGAAGAGGCCTTTTCAGACATGTCACTTTGGCATGTAGATTATATCAGCTGAGGTTAAGCAGGGCCCTGCCGGCTCACAAGAAATTTTTGCCACTCCTTTAACTTTCTAGAAGAATCAAAATTGGGGGTCTTACCCAGAATTAGGGCTATTAGCATAAATAACCTCTCTATCTGGAAAACTTATCTATTCAGTGAGGCAAACTTCTAACTATAGAGCCTCTGGTTTTGGTAATAAAAGTTACTGTTTCCACATCTTGGGAGTCCTCCTCCTCCTCTCTCCTTGAAGCCACATACCCCATCCTGTTTCTTAACTCAGGATATATACCCCCATTTTCCCACACTGGCTTTGGAATCTGTTTATGTGGATTCCCCCAGAAGTACTTACATTTGTTTTTTTTCTCCTGCTAATCTGTCTGATATAGATTTCATTACTTGACTAGCTTGGGAAGAACTTATAAGGGTAAGAAGGTATTTCCTCTAGTCCTATACACTGCAAGCTATGTACTCAGCCACCCTCGCTGAGTACCCCCTGCAAGTGAACAGTTCACATGTTAATAAACTTGTTTGTATTTGTTTTGTTAATCTCTCTCTTGTCACCCTCATTTTCAGGGCCCCAGTTAATAAACCTAGGCTGGGTGGAAATAAATGTTTGTTTGTTTTTTTTCTTTCCTACCTATCTTAAATTCACTCTTGTTCCTCTAAATTCCATCTTTTGTCACTGATGTGACCTACTGGAGATGCATATCTATTTCCACCATGATATCCCTTAATTGACACATTAAACTTATAATTCCTGAGCGTGGCGTCCTTGGTCCTTCTTGCTGTACTTTGCTCATATCTTTAGTTTCATGCTCTGTCTGAAACTTAAACTCCATAACTCTAAATTCCAGAAACACTGACCAGTTCATTGTTTTCTGTCAGCATCTTGTGGTTTGAAAACTCAGTCTTCTGTGCCAGCTAATATTTCTCTGGAATACTCTTTCGCATTTTCTTTACCTCAGTAAAATCTATTCATTCTTTGGTAATCAGTTCAAAGGTGATTTCAGGAGATAGATCTGCCTTCTCACTCCCCGTACCCCAAATTGTGTCAAAGTGTTCTCTGTGCCTCCACAGTACTCAATGGGAACTGCAATTACAATTAGCTATTGTCTACTGATTTCTCACAAGGGTATTGAGAATGGGAACATTATCTTTTTCTGTGTGTATTCCCATTGATTAGTTCCAGTATAAATAATGTTATGTGAATTCTGGCCAGATAAAGCATATTTGACTTGTCTTAGAGCAGATAGCCCAGAGTAAAACTTGTTCATGTGTCTTAAAAAAATATGGCATATATAATCATGATGACTATTCTTTCCCAAGCTTTCTTTTCTTTTTCTCCTTTGTTCTTCACACTAATTTTTTTCTGATGTAGCAAGAACAAAGTAGTGATTGGGCAATTCTTAGGTTGTTGGTGGTATTTTGAGAGTATATGGAATAAATTAGTCCATTTTTGAAGCCTACAAATCTTTCTCCAATAAAAAGTCCTCAATGACTGCAAAAGTTCCAACCCCCCAGCTGCACTGCTGTGGCTGGAATGAACTGTCAGTAACTGAATGAAGTGTCTGTCCAGCTGGTCAGTCTGAAATGCCAGCCTGGAACTTAAAAGAGGGGGTTTGTTACAGAAGACAGATTTCTGTTCTATAAATGTGGTAGGCACAAATGCAAGGGTTAAAAATAAACTTCTCAAAGTTTATAGCTCACAGCAATGTCCTGATGTAAAAATGCTGTGGGAAAACAACTTGTGTCAGAGAAAAAATAATAATAAAAAAAAAATCTTAAATATGTGGTGTGGAAGTAATGGAGGCCTCCAAACAGAAATACTTTAGGAATTCTCTGGAGTGTATTAAGTCTGTTTAAATATATAGTAATCCTTTCTATGTCTTTAAAAGTTTGGTAGTTGTTATTAGCAACAGTGCAAATGAATGCCATTAGAAGTTGACTTCCCCTATTGGAATTGAGTAAAGGGAATATATTTTTTTATAAAGGAAAGTAAGAAGGTACCGTGATTTATTTTCTTTACACTGTTGTTTGTTACAACGGACTGGGAAAGTAGAAATATCATACTTACATTGTGCAAAGTAATAGAAGCATAATTAATACTGCTTTATTTTCTAAAATGTAGCTATGTTATAAGGACTATGTAAAAAATTGAGAAACTTGCTTCCCAAAATTTTTGTTAAAAGATGATTAAGCAATTTCAGTGATACAAACAGACTGTATTCAACATTTCATGAGGTAGCCCTCCTTTCAAAGAGCTGCAAAGAGAGCCTGGAGGCAGGAAACTTCTGTAGCCTGAAGAAAAAAGAACAAAGGAGAAAAACATACAATGAATCTGATTGGCTGGGACCACAAAGTCAACCTCCTTTGGGATGAGAACGTTCCAAGTTGGCTTGTTTGGGGGTATGGCCGAGTGACCAGACTGTGTTTCTGGCAAAGCAGCACACACCAAAGGATACAAACATTGTCCAAGTCTTAGTTTAGTGATGTGGTATGCTGGGCGGGAGCTGCTCCATCTTGGGCCTTGGAAGTTATTTCAAGACTTTAAAATATAGGAATGCAAAGATGTTTTAATATGCACACATGTTTTTTCAAAGATTTGAAGAAAGCGGATTTTCGTATTTAAATTAAGAATGTGATCAGTAATTTTAAGAAATTAGTCCAAGAAATCTGTAAAGTTGTTTAAAAGCATGGTTATCAAACTTTTCATAGAATGGTTGGTCTGGGAATTGAATCTCCCCACTTATGTCTCCATATCCATTGTAAAGATAATGCTCTCTGGCTTCCTACCTTGTCAATGTCAGCAGCCCCACTGGGATTCCCAAGTTCTACTTCTAGACCTTACCCTCACCCCCACATAGGCTTTCAAGCTTTATTATTTTGCAATGTAATTTTCAAAATTTCATCTATGTTTATTTTATCTTATTCTCTCAATATTATAAATCCTACTCCATTGTCTGGGAAAAATGACTGAAAGCCAGTTAATGAAGGTGGGGAGTGGAGGAAAAGAAAGATATTCAGACAAATTTGGAATGTTACGGTGGAAGTTGCCAGAATCACTAAGCCACCCTTGGCCTTTACATATAATCTTTTAAACAGCCCTGGGCTGGTTTCTGGGGGCACCTCCTCTCCCCACTAAGTCTTTCCTGGTGCTTCCATTACACTTAGTTTTCCCTTTCATTGGGGGCCCCCTCTCTAACACCCCCCCCCAACACACACACATACACGCACACAACTTGGAATTCTGTTTACACTTTCCCTCTTTTATCTTAAAAGTAATAATTTTCTCAAACATGACTTAGGACTGGAGAAACAATTACCTGCTTTGGTACTGACTCTTCTTTTCTCACAGCCAAATCATGATTTGTAATTTAATGAGGTGTCATAGGGGATACTTTTTGCTGACCTTTAAAGACAGATGATTTATCCTATCATTTTCGCTAGTTCTAACTCTTGATTTACAAGTTCCTCTCGCGCACCTGGTGACGAAGTCTGTATGCAACTCAGACTCACTTTAGTGGGAGTCTTGACCTTGCCAAGCCCATCCTTGTCTTGTGGCCCATGCCCTCCCAGACCTGCTTTGTATCGTGTTTTCATTAACTTCACAAGAAACTGAGAAGATGAAGAATTTAATTAGTTAGAATTTCCAGAATAAAATATTTGTCCTGGGATAGTATCATCTTAGAAGTCTAAGCAGTTTGAGAACCAAGGCTTTTAGATGATAGAATTTCAGGCAATGTCAGGATGGGGGTGAGAGAAAAAAGGAGAGCTAAAAAAATTGATGTCAAGAAGTGTTTTCTGTCTCATTTTCTACCTTGGCTTTGGAACAAATATTTAGAGAATAAAAAGCACGTGGAGACTGGGTGACTATCAGGTAAACCCAAGCTACATAAAGTCAGTCACAAACCTCCCCTAACCAGCCTTTGGAAGCTCGCCGCATTTCAGTCTGGTTTGCATTCAACCTTCCTGTGTCTCTGTTACCTTCTAAAGTATTGATCCTTTGTGGTTTATGCTTTTGTCTGTCTCCTGGTCCTCCCCAACTTATCAGTTTCACTTTTATGTATGTGGAGAGCCTGGAAGATGACAAAATACTTTCATAAATTGCAGTGCTATCCTATTCTCTGTGAATGAAGCTGTTGTTTAAGTGAGGCAACGAGAGGCACAGTCTATATCTGTAACATTATGATACTGAAGTCTTCTGGGAAAAGGAGTTGAATAATACCATTCTGGCAAAGAATAGATATGAAGAAACCTACAAAATTCGTACATTTTACCTTTCTACAGATTAAATAGGAAACTGTCGCGGAATTGTGCCCAAGGTATATGTGTTCAGATAGTTTTTACCTTCTAATAGAAAGGAGAGGAGTTAAGGTACTGCTGTGGTGGCGTATTCTTTTCTTAGGATTGGCTGCAGTTTTACCTGACTTTTCTTTTCCTTTATGTTACAATTTTCTGAAATCACAATTTCTTTGCCACGGTATTAACTCAAAGGTAGAAATCTTTGTCTTCCCTATTGCTCCAGATACTGCCATTCATTACTCTTGTTTCCATTTGCTTTGGTTCCTATTGCTTCTTTCTTAGAAGCATGATTTGGGCTTCAAATCCTTGACAACATGTAAAAAAATACAAACATTTCTCTTCCATTCCAGGATATCGGTTGAGCTTCAAGATCGTTGTCTTGTCTAATCATTTAAAACTTTCTTCTCATCTTGACATCACTGTGTAAATTAGCCTCTTTAGTTTCATCAGGTGGACTGGGCAGATGCTGTGATCTTGTCTCTTCACAAATGGAAGAATTTAGGGCTCTGAGACATTGTGACCTGGTTAAAAATCACAGACTCATCCAGTGACAACCGGAGGGAGGACCTGGGGACTCCCGACTCCATTGTGTTTGACCCCTGAGCCTTGGCTGGGAGTGGAGAGAACACACTCTTCTTAACTCTTTTGAATACACATTTGGACGAAGTGTTTATCATCACAAGCAATAAATGCACGTGGGACTTTCTACGTGGGAAAATGAGGTGAAGACGCACTGGGAGGTGCAGAGGTGATCAAGTGTTTATCAGCAGAGCTTAAAAACTTGCCACAAAACACATTACTCTTCCACTGACAGCTGGTGTTAATGGACTTTTTTCCACATCCATACCAATGCATTCTGATCTATCTGTTTTTTAAGAAATTGAGACTGGACAGTGGTGTATCTTCAAGAATGTTAGAGGAAGATGTGAACTACCCTCTTGGCTAAGCATGATTCTATGTTCGTCGCGAAGTTCCTTCTATACAACCAGGTCACTCCAGCCTAAGGAACTTTGTCCTTGCTGTGGCACCAACTGAAATTCTCCCTTAGGTTTCATGGATTCTGTTTTGTCAGTAAAAACTCAACTCATGGGCCTCCCTAGTGGCCTGGGGGTCAAGTCTCAGCACTATCATCTCTACAGCCTGATTTTGATCTCTGGCCAGGGAGCTGACCCACATGGCGCAGCAGACCTCTCCTGTCTCACCTCCTGCTCCCCTCACCAGTGTTTTTCAGTAGATCCGCCTGTTCTGTTCCTCACTCTGTCTCTGGTGAATCCTCTCACCACCCCCCTCACACCTCTGGCCTACACCCCAGCTCTTCCATACCAAAAAAAAAAAAAAATATTCTCAGAGTATCATCTTCTCAGAGAAGTTTTTGTTGAACATTTATCTAAAGTAGCTCCCACCCTCACTCATACTCTTGAAATCACTTCTAGCATTTGTCAGAATTGCAGTTAAAGTTACTCAAGATTTGCTTGCTTGCTTACTTCTTTCCTTCTTTCTAGAATAGAACTTTATGAGAGAAGTGTCCTGTTTCGTTCAGCACCCTATTTTATTTTATCATTATAATTACAGTTTATAAGTATGCCTCCTGTCTCTTGTATCAGTGTCTCAGCATTTACAAAAATGCCGGAATGATGGTAGATACTCAATTTAAGTATATTGTATAATTTAATAATAATTCAAAACAGCAATTTCTTCTACAGATTCCCAGATATTGATAATACAGCCACTGTGTGATGGAATTAAAAAAAAGATATATTTTCAAGTTTTACAAATACTTTATAATCAAAGTAGCATTTCATCACAAGCTTCACATGTCATTATAAAGCAACATGTATACATGTATATATTTTACATTAAATTTGCAGCTGAAATTCTGATACTCTCCTTCATCATACAGGCAAACCTTTTTACCTGGTTTATCCACTCCTCCCCCCACTTCTGAATTTTAATTATAATGTTTATCTAAATATTATAAAAATCCCCTCCATAGTTTTCATTTATTCCCCCAGCAGAGGTCACATTTCTGTTTACACATGAATAAACTCTCTTCCCTTGAAGTGATGGATGAATGTCTTTGTCCTTTTGTGTCTCCTTCCATCCAGAGTCAACCATGTCCACTGTTATTCAGATTATACAGTTTTCAAATCTCATTCATGCTTCCTCCTCCCCTCCCCACTGTGTTTGGCCAGACTCGAGTTAGTACTAGGTCCTTCTAAAAAGAGTCCTAGTAGCTGTTGAAGGAACTTAACATCCCTCCCCCAGGAGAGCTGGGGAAGTGTGGTTAATGGTGTGGACTCAGAGCCAGTGGGATCCAGGCTTACGTTACCGTGGGCTGACTTGAGATACATGTAAAAGCTTTCTAAGCCTCAGTTTTCTCATCTGCAAAATAGTAAGAGGAATGAAGGTAATCCCATAAATACACTACTTGTTTGGTTTTGAGCACGCCTCTCTTCCTTGTGATTGCAGATCCAAATAAAGTATTAACAAAGTATAAACTAATAAGTGTAATTATAGTATAAGTGTAAATTAAATACTTAGGAATTAACAAAGTAGGAATTAACAGAGATTGCATTTCATCATGTCTTCTATTTATTTCTAATAATATTTTACATGTAAGTATAAATTAATTGTAATCCAAGTGTAAAATAGCGCCTTTATTACTGTTCATGTTGTACGAGGGAGCACAGGTAGTGCTGGTAATAAAATGTGCTTTCTAATACTTCATTTGTCTGATGGTGAGCTAATAGTCAATTAATTCTCCTAGTTATTTTTCACCCTAACTGCTACTTTTCATTATGTTTATGGAAATAACATTGGTTTACAACACTATATATGATTTACAGTTATAGGTTCATCCTTTTGCAAATGTGTATTATCACACCATACCCTCCATAAAAGTCCCATTAAGTTTCCCCCACAGTCCATTGGATCCCTACCCTCTTTACTTCAAGCCCTCACAGTTCCCTCTAGTAACCTCAGTTGTGTTTTCACTATTCAGGGCTTTTTGTGTGTATGTGATTCTATACAGATTTCAATAATGTTTACTCTATACCCTTGACAATAGATACTGAAATTTTGATGAGAATTGCATCAGTCTGTATATTGCTTTGGGTAACGTGCGTTTTAACAATGTCAAGGCTTCTAATCCCTGGGCCGGGCATGCCTTTCCATTTCATCAGGTCTTCTATTTCTTTTTAATAATATAAAAGTTTTCATTGTGTAGGTTTTCACCTTCTTTGTTAATTCCTAAGTATTTAATTCTGCTTGGTGTGATTGCACTGTGATTGAAGTTGCTTTAACAACTTCAAATCAATTAAAAATATGATCCTATCATTAGATGCAGAGAAAGCATTTGAGAAGGTCTACCATATATGTGTGATAAAAACTCTGAATACAGTGGCAGCAGATGAACATATCTCAGTATAATATTGAGTGGGTATGATACATATCCACAGCTAACATCATACTCAATTTGTAAAAAACCGAAGTTTTCTTCTAATGTGAGGTGTAAGACAAGCATGTCCACTTTCAACTTTACTATTGAGAATAGTATTGGAGATGTGGTTAGAACAGTTAGGCAAGAGAAAGAAAAAGAATTCAAATTGGAAAAGAAGTAAAACCAAAGAACATGGTAACATACATAGAATACCCTAAGTCTCCACTATAAGACTATTAAAACCAATAAATGAGTACAGTAAAATGTAGGCTGCAAAAATTAATATCCACAAATCTGTTAAGTTTCTATATGCAAACAAGGAACCACCCTATCTTGAACCAACTTTCACTACCTCTTCCCCCTTCTTTGTTAATTAGGCAAATAACATAAACCTTGTCCAAGGTTTTATGTGTATCTAGATTTCCTTTTAAAATTATAGTTCCATTATTCCAGTCTAATTATCTTTTTACATTAATTTTCTAATTGAGTCAACCAGGTGTCCCACCAAAACTTTGTCACCTATAAATTCATTAATTCCACTGTCAAGGTTGATCGTATGACATTATATAGAAATGTTGATCAAGATACAGTCACTAACAGAACCACATGCTGCATCCCTGGAGGGTTTGGGGCACACTGACTTTTTGAGTTAGCTTGAAGCTATGACTAACCTTACTTTCAGCCATGTTTCCTCACCATGTAAACAAAGATATGGTGGGCAATAGTATCTGATCTCTGTTTTGAAGTACATTGCACTATGTCTGCAGTTTGCCTTCTTGTGCTTGTAGTAATATCATTTAGCACATTCCTTTCCTTGTTCATAGTACACTTGTTCAGTCCTCTCAGACTTACTGCATTCTTTTCTAAATGCTGATTTTTTTTTTTTAAAGGAGTCTGTATTAGTCCAATTCGCAGGTCAAAAACCTACCCTTAGAACTATGGAACAATTACCTGTGCCTGTGGCAGTGGTCTCATTAGGTTCCACAAAAGGCAATCAAAAACAAAACAGTCAGTCCTAGAGGCAAAGGTTTCTCCCTATACTCAGAAGTAGTATGTGTGTATCTGGAGACTGCTTCATTAACGGGTTGGGGGCTTAGCTGCTAGCATTTTCCTTATCTAAGCCTCCAATTTCTTTTTACCTGTGTCTTTTTTTTTGTTTTGTTGTGTTTTATTTTGACTTTACAGTTCAAAAATTATTCTCTTTGCTAGCCTCTCTGGAAAAAAAGTAATTCTGCTTTCTGCTAACACTTAGCCAGCTACCCCAAGCAGTAACTTAAGTCTTTCAATCTTCTTATGTTCAGACTCTTCACATATAGATGGAAAATCTCTCTCGTCATTATCCCTAATCTTATTTTAAAAGAAAAAATATCTTTTTTTTTTTTGCCCTTGACCTTCAAGACAGCAGTCTCACGATTTGTACGTCTGGTGGTTATTGGTCTCAGTATCCTGCAGCCATCATTGTCCATTGCACCAAAGCAAACCCCACTGAACAAAGCAAAACCTGGTTTATTTTTGACAGTTTTTGCTGTGTTGCCACTTTCCCATTTTAGCAGATAATTGTTATTACATTGACATTATCTTTTTTTTATTCCATTTTCTGTTCCTATGAGGTTTTGCTTCCTTTCAGAATCTCAAGAGAGGGAATGACATTAATCATTTTTTAAAATACTGAGTTTTATAAAAATTTATGAAAAGTCAAATTGTACCTGAAAGTGTCCCAATGCTGTTTTAATTTCTAAGATACGATAGTCATTTCATTTATTTCTCTGCATTACCTTTTCCTTTTCTTTTTGCGCATACAAAAATACACATTGCCCTAGTGCTTCCCCGCACCTTTTTAAGGAACAAATAGTTAATAATTTATAAAGTTTCAACATGGAGAGATATGTTAAATATTGAACATATATACATAGTACTATTATACCAGCATTAAATACATATGAAAAGGTTTAAATAATGTGATAAATTATAATGAGTAAAAATCATATAAAATGATTTAATTGAAAGAGGGGATGGACCAATATATTCATTAGGTGTGTTCTGTCTGTTTCTCTCTGCCTTTGTTTCTGGCTCCATCTCTCTCTGTCTTTTTATGCCTCTCTATCTGTCTCTGTCTCCATCTGTCTGTCCATGTTTCTTTCCCTCAGTTGCGCAGATGAATACACTTATAAGGTACACAATCTCTTGTAAGATACACAATACCAATCTTCCACTTTTTCTATCAGGTATTAATTATTTGAACAAAGTGTAAATTTCTGAAATCATGCTCTAATTACATACCCAGGTGATTCAAAATGTAAATTGATGCTTATCTACGTATGGGATGTTATTATTAGTATGTTTATAATTTTAGGATTTCTGAGTTTATCATCCCTCTGTTAAACAAAAATTTAAGTATATGATATAGTAATGATTTTTTCTGGGCATCTTGCATTCTTATGGGGATTAATACATTTTGGTTCTTCCTCTTCTCTCTTTTCTTCTTCCCTTTCTTTATACATGTCATTGTTTTATGCTTTTTTTGGTTTATTATTTCACCTAGGCATTTCTCTTCTTCCTTAATTTTCATTTTAAATGTTATTATGCTGGTCAGATCACTCTTAAACAAGCTTTATTTCTATAGAAGTTGCATTTTGTTTCATAAGAAATTATCCTGTAATTTTAAATCAGCATTTCTGAAAATCTAGAGCAGCTTACTACCTTGGATATAAACCTGAGTGCTCATAAAGAGACACCTGGAATAACTGAACATTAATTGTTTGGTGACAAAATTGGGTTTAGAAAAATAATCCCACCTGTAACACCGTCTAGATAACTGACTGGCTTCCTCCTTTTCCTCCTCCTCTTCTTCCCTTCTTCCCTCCCCCCCCCATGCTTTCATGTTTACATTAAACAAATTGAATTAAGAAGACAACCCCACTCAATACTGTCCAACTGGGATCCCCTGGACAGTGGAAATGTAGCCAGCATGCTGAAGTTGTAATTTTTTTAATGAAATAGTTGATATTTTATTAATTCTTGGAATACATATGTGTGTCAAAACATGTTATATAAAAATAACCTCCTCCTAATTAATAATGCCATGTTTTTAAAGAACAACTTCCAATGGATTCAGCATGATTCAAGGTCTATTTTTTTTGGTATTTCTTCTATGTTGGCTCTAGGAACTGTGTAATTTTTTATTGTTGCGTTCAAGTTAATTATCTTGGAAAATAATTTAGTAGAGAAAAGCATTAAAAATGGAATTGCATTGGAAATAGGATTTTAACTGTATAAAACAAGAGGATAAAATACACAGAGAAAAGCCCAGAAGTATATGTTAACAATAATGTCTCACTGATGAGACTATCAAATTTTTACCCTTCTTTCTCTTAATTTTCTCTAGTTCCATCTTTTCCTTACTAAAGACATATTTAAAACATAAAATTCATTATTTTAAAGGTCATCCAATTTTACAATTAAAATAGGGAGAAAAAACTCCTTTTTTTTTCTTCCTTCACCCTGAAAAAGGAGGTGTAACTACTACATCTACACCTAGAATTTGAAACTATGCTAGCATTTTAAGAAACCAAATGTTAACTGATACACACAATTTTTCAAAAGCAATGTTTCATGATTTTTAGATGATTAAGAAATTTGGAAGAAATAGAAAAATGATCATTTCATCTGATCTCTGAGTGTAACATGCTTTTCTAATTCATTTTATGTATATACTCTTTATATTTGAATTGATCCCTGGCTGTTAAATCTAACATTATAGCAAATATTTCTTCGTGTTCTCATAAACTTTTTTTTAAAGATACTGTCCTGTGAGTATTGCGGTTGCTTTCATG
>PVIJ01004306.1:70097-120057 GCA_004024925.1 Scalopus aquaticus
TTTTTTTTTTTTTTTTTTTTTTTTTTTTTTTTTTTTTTTTTTTTTTTTTTTTTTTTTAAGTTTCTCTTTGTCTCTCTTCTCTCCCCCTACCCCACACCCTCTATGCTCCTTCTCTTTTATATTCGGCATTATTTTCTCAGGCTACTGTTGGAGAAGTGGCACCGTTGAGTCAAAGGGAACTAAGTCTTTCAAAGACTCCTACCATACACTTTCTGATATTTTTCTAAAACTGTTTGAACATTTCCATTTTGACCAGCCACACATAAGGGTGATCTAGAAACAAAAACACTTTAGTTTCTTTTGCCATGTTTTTTTGTGAGCATGTGATAGTATTGAGGACATCCTGTCACAGAGAATCTAACAGTAGATATGTTCTTTTATAAAAAATTTGAAAAATTATTTTTTTAGGGACATTCACTAGTAGATAGCTTAACCTGGCAACAATCTACTGATAAGTAATGGTATCTCTCCCTATGGCGATATTTTTGGTAGCAAAAATCAGATTTTAACATTCAGTTAATGGTCAGCTTAGGATGTGCATGTATGTTATTTACTAGCAGTATGTTTTAAGGTCAACATGGAAGCCCAAGATAAATTTTATATTACTGTACTTTAATTTCAAAATAAACATATATTACTTCAGTTGCATGGTATTCGCAGATTTGGCTTAGTAGATCTTTGGGGAAACAGGTGAAAATTTGCCAAATACAATGAGAAATGAGCTGTTTTTATTCCAAGGAAAGTGAAAATCAGATGCATTTTTATATTTTATTTTCATGCTCTCAGACATTGTTCTACACCATGACAGTAAATGATCTCCTCCGATCCTTTTTTTATGAAGTAGGAAGTGAGCATTTAAGCTTGCTCTGCTATATACTTCATGTAGGGTAGAGGTGGTTGTAACAATTGGGTTTGGCTTGCCATTGCTGCTTCTCGGCATAAATGAGGCAGTTTAGATGATATAATATCACCCCCTCCTCACCCTCATCAATTTACAAAAGGGGAAGACTTCGAATGACTCTTCAGGTCAGAAAAAAAAAAGAGTAAATGATAGTGTCTGGATACAGTAGGTCCCCCGGCTACAAGGCAACAGCTTTTTACTTTACCACAAACAGAGACAAGCCAGTATTAATTCGTGAGAAATACCATTCTAGTCCAAAAAGACTTGTTCAACAAAATTATTCAAGTCAAGAAAGTGAAGAGTTTGTGTGATATGTAACATGAGCTCTGTGATCAGACTGACCTAAATCTGAATTTCACCACCAAGCAGGTGGTGGTATCTTTGGGCAAATTAGCCCCCCAAAAGCAAATGGTCCATGTACCAAATGAGACCATGCATATGAAGTTGTAGAGTACTGTTAACACGTAACAGGCACTCAATAAATAATCATTCTTTTATATTGAATTCTTTATTTGGCTTTTACAATGTATTCATTATTAAAAGAATAAGCTAAAATTAGTATACATAAATATTATCATAGAGAGTAATATTATTACATTTTCTGTAATACTCATTGAGGCGATCACAATGTCCTAAAAAATATTTAGTCCCTAATTTTATTTTATATTAAAATCTGCATGTGTCTAATAAAATGTATATTGGAAAAATTAAGAGAAAACACTTGACCTAAAATTGTTTTTCAGTCTTTAGGTCAGTGTCAGATGAAACAGATGATTTTTATGAGGACATTTGGAGTCAGAGGCTCAGTTGTTCCGTGCTGCGGGATCACAGCAAAAGATGGAGATTAATGTTTTATTGAAGGTGATACTAGTGCTGTGTAGGAATTAATAAAACCTGGGAAGATGGACACAAAATATCAAAGGAGAAAACATTTCAAATATTTTCTGGGATTCCAAGCCCATCAATATGGGTAGCAAATTATCTTCCATTTCTGCACGAATGTGATATTTAACAAGAGGGAAAGGATAGAGGTCAAGTCCATTTAAAATCCAAGAGATTATAAACTTCAGACCTGAAAATCTTCATGCTCCCAGTCTTTTAGTCCATTAATTACAGGTAATGAACTTTAAAAAGAATTAAGCCAATTAGTTCTTAGGGTGCCAGTCTAAAAAGCTTTAGAGAATAGCAGATAACTTGGGAAGACTTTAGAAACTGCTTTAATCAATTCTTACATTATTCAAGATTTTACTTTTTTATTTCCTTATGCAGCACACTGGAAACACTTGTTTCTTCAAAGCCTTTACTGTCTGTGACTGCTTCTTGCACTACCAAAGAAATAATTTTTTGCCTTTAGCCTTCAACTACTTGCTGTGGCAAAGGTTATAAGGTGATAAATTGAGAATCTAACTCCAATTGGACTAAAAGCTAAGGAAATGAATTTCTGTCTCTGTCACCTTAAGTCTGCAGAGGTCCTGGCTACAGACTCTAAAATAAATAACCACTTGCCATGTCACATGTCAAACATGGGAGTGCATATTTGGGTATTGGTGCCATTAATAAAATATCAGGGTTGCAGTTTTTTCCCTCAAGTCTACTTGTTTCCACAGGGTGATATTTGGCTCCTCTGTGGATTTCTCAAGGTGATCAAATGACAGTGTGAAAGACAATAAAAGAAATTCTCTTGGCAAAAGTTTTATCACTTTCTATTGCAGTAGTACCCATGGCATTTCTTTTTCATCACATGTCAGTTGAAATGGAAAAAAAAATTAAATATGTCTTAAACACTAAGGTCTGCAGTAGTTCTTAAATGTGCCTGAATTTAGAATCACCTGGGAACTTTACTCAAAAGTTACATGTCCCTTCTATATTCAGAATTACTCAGTTTTGAGTGGGATCAAGAATCTGGCAGCTCAGGAAGTCTTTTTATTTTAGATAACATGGGTTTACAACACTATATATAATTGAGGAGAATAGCGTCACACCTCTTCAGATGTCTATTACCGAACCACACCGAGCACCAAAGCACCCACTGTCCTTTGCCCCGGACCTCTGGGCTCTGTCTGCCTTTGTCCCCACCTCTTGTTCCTGCCATAGATAGGGCAGGGCTGATACACAGTCATATTATAGGGTTTGTGTTGGTTTAATTTTTTCAGTTCCTTTGTTTTCTCTATATTCCACATATGAGTAAAATCAACCAGTATTTGTCTTTCAACCTCTGGCTTATTTTACATAGCATAATCCCCTCCTAGTCCGTGTATGTTGTTGTAAATGGTAAGATTTCATTTTTTAAAAAAGTTTTTTTTTAATTTATTTTGGAAAGTGGCTAGTTGATGAAAGTCACTTACACTTTTTAATTTTTAGATCACAAGTCCCAACATTGAATCCCAGGTTCAGTTCAGGCCTAGGTCACCTAAGGGTGGTGATGATGACAGTTAACAGCATCAGGCAGGAAAGCTTAAGGAAAGTGACATCCACGTTAGCTCCTCATTCTTTTTTATTGATGCCTGCAGGAACTGGGGTGCAGGCCAGAGGTGGTGGGGGGAGGGAGAGTGGTAGTGAGAGGATTCAACAGAGACAGAGTGGGGAGCAGAACAGGCAGATCGAACAAAATACACTGCTGAGGGGAGCAGCGGGCGAGACAGGAGAGGTCTGCTGCGCCCTGTGGGTCAGCTCCCTGGCTGGGGATCAAACTCATGCAGAAGCTGCTGGTGATAGCTTGATAGGCGTCAAGTGCCTCATTCTTTTTGTTTGTTTATTTGTTTGTTTGTTTTTCTGTGTATGAAAACCAGGAAGTGCTAAAGAAATTACTTTGGAATATATATTTGGAGCCTTTGTTGCATTAAGAAAATGTATGCCTTTATTTTCAAATATACATGTGTGTAAAAGACATACAGATTTCTGTTGTGCATCTCCTTAAGAAAATGAAGCAGTATAGGTACAAAAAAAATTGTGAACTTCCCCAACCAGCAGAATTGTAGGTCGAGACTGTGAAATAGTAATGAGAGCTGGTGAAAATGGGAGAAATGATTTTAGACATTCCTTTTCATTAAGTATTTGAAAATAGATTAATTTTACAATAGTGAAGAGAGGGACAGCTAGCTCTTCTTAACTCACTTTAAGAAAAAGTTTCCAATTTTAGTTTTCTTTCACTTTGAATTGAGTCATACCTCATCTTCCATTCCTAGTTCTCTTCTGTTTCTATTTTTTTTTCTTCTCATATTTCTCACTCTTCCCCTCTTTCTTCACACCCCCTTTCCTTTCTCATTTAGACAGTCTATCCATCTTTTCCTCATCCATATTTGTCTTTGAATTTGTACAACCACTTGGCACTGAGCATCCAGAAACTGCCGTTCATTCTGAAGACCATTCTGTGTTGACTGGGATGTGATTATAAAGGCTCCTCAGGAAACCTGGCCTTGAGAGTGCTGTCTGCTAACTCTGTTCTCCAGAGTTGCAGTTGTTGAGTGGAGTGACTATAACCATCACAGCTTTCTTGTATCTCCCTGAAGGTCAAGTCTAGGTCATCCCAACAGACTTCTCTTCTTAGCTCCTGTGTGTCCTCCTCACACACAAAGAGGCTGCTTTATTCTTGGTGACTCCTGTGGGTGGTCTAGAGGTATGTTGGCATTTGAATTCCCATCCTTTTGTTTTCCAGTGTCCAGGCAATAACTGTCATTACTCATTGTCCTCTTTCATCGGCATCTTATTCTTCAGGTAAACACTGAATATATCTTTTTATGGAAGAATCTGCTAAGCCATCTTTGGCGTTGATACTTCGACCTTGGAATTTTTAGGCCAGATGTCAAGTCTTTGCCTTCCCTGGCCTGTTCAATGTGAGATTCTAATGTATGTAATCAACACTGAGCATCTAGTTGCTTTGATTTAATTTCTTTATTATAAACTGGGGAGTAGCCACTTTATTAAGTGGAGTACGAGCCAAACTGTCCAAGGAGGAAAGAAAGTATTTGTGACGATTCCAGAAGGTTCTAAAATCTAAAAGGGATGAGCATGTAAACTTTTCAGAAATTAGCCCTCAGGAATTTTAATATGAGCCCTGTCAATCATTTCCACAGGGGAAGAATTTAAAGGATAATCTTTAACAGCCTTTTACTTCATTGGTAAAAAGATGGCTGGAAAACAGGATTTCAGTGAACTTTAGAGGGTAAAAATATTTAGAGGGTAAAAAGAACCAACAGGTAGTTGACTATTCACTAATTGAAGATTTCATTTTGAGCTTAAAATACAGCCTGGACCTGAGCTGAACCTTTAAAGTTTAAAACTCTAAACTTTCAGAGTTACAATAGTAGAGTGTTTCAGAGGTTACAGTTAGTTGCTTTTAGTGGAAAGCTTAGAGTTTCAGTGAACCTGAGTTCTTCGCACTGCCTATAAAGTGCTTTGTGAATGAATAGTCTGATCTGCTACAAAAGGAGGCCATGTTGACTATTGTATATTTTGCCTATTTATTGTTTTTTTATACGTCTTCGACACTAAACCTCACTGTTAAAAGATGTGAATTACAGAGGGCTATAAAGTTACCCAGCTGTTCTGAGAAATGTTTCGTGTTTAGTGGGTATTGTTTCTTTAATCACGTAGAAAAAGTCGTCGTCATGCAGGCACCAACCAGCTTTTCTTTGTCTTATGACAAGCTATTATTTTTATTGTTTGGTGCGTGGTGTTAAAGTTTAGGGTGGAAAAAACGCTCTGAGATCCACTTACCGTATCCTGTTGTAACAGTTTTACTACAAACTTTTTGTCCTGTGATTTACTCTACATCTTTCCTCCAAATTCCAGTATATATCATTTCAGTCCAGTTCCTTCTCAACCTTGAGCACATGTAGGATGTGGCAATGTCTGCTTTCAAATCTTGTAGAACAGAGATTCCATGGTGTTGTTATTATCCCCATTCACAAATTATAGGTTCACTCTCTTTTTTCTTATTTAGTACTGTTTTATTCCCCCAAATTTATTTAGTACTTATTCTTCCCCAAAAACATTCCTCTAAATAAGCTCTATTTTGGGGCTCCCTGGTGGCCTAGGGCTTAAGTCTCAGTTCTATCACCCCTCCAACTTTAGTTCAATCTCTAGCCAGGGAGCTAACCCACATATGGTGCAGCAGACCTCTCCTGTCTCATCTGCTGCTTCCCTCCAGCAGTTTATTTCAGTCAGTGTGCCTGTTCTGCCCCCCACTCAGTCTCTAGTAATCCTCTCACCCTCTGCACCTCTGGTCTACACCCCAGTTCTTTTACACAAAAAGAAATATGAATGAATGAATGAATGAATAAATAAATAAATAAACAGGGCCTCCCTGGTGGTGCAGTAGTTAAGCGCTGCACTGTGGAGCTGTCGGCAGTGGTGACGCGAGATCCACGCCCAGCCAGGGAGATTCCCACATGGCGTGGCAGACCTCTCCTGCCTCGCCCGCTGCTCCCCTCAGCAGTGTATTTCCGTCCATCTGCCGGCGCTGCTCTTCACTTTATCTCTAGCGAACCCTCTCACCGCTCCACACCTCTGGCCTGTACCCCAGCTTATATGCATAAATAAATAAATAAATAAATAAATAAATAAATAAATAAATAAATAAATAAATAAATTGTATTTTCCTGAATACGTTGTTAGCCTGAATTTCAACAAAAGTGATATGTTTGAATGAAGGGAAGAGAATGGATAACTAATGTTACCCATTAGTAAACAGGGTCCCCTAAATCTAAATGATATTGGATAATTTTAGATATTGCACAACAAATTTCTTCAGCTGACGTTTATATTTTTGATCTGTAAACACAGAGGTCATGTAAAAAGTAGATTAATTGAATTAGAAACCCTTCAGAGGAAACTAAAAGACAAAAAACGGTCATCAAAGAAACCATAAAACTGCAAGGAGCAAAGACTATGTAGAGGTCAAGGGAAATGGAACATGGGTCATGGAGAGAAAATTCCCTAAAGAATCGTGTTTCAGATGACTGCAGTTTGAATAAGTCTACTGCTGAGCACAAGCTTAAGGTTAACCTCTAATTACTGTTTCACACAAGATCCAGTATTGCAGGCGTCACAGCAAGTAATAGTAATAACAGGCATCCTTGCTTCCATTTTGTAGAACTTCCAATTTTAAGATCTTTTCTGTGTATTAATCTTGTGACGTTAAGTCTTAAAGCCCAGGAAAATACCATGCAGGTATTGCCACATTGCTTAGGAGGGGATTCTCTTTGTTTTCTTATTTTACAAATAGGGAAACGGAGGCAGCATGGAATGAAATGGAGCTGAAGAGAGAATCCTGTGAAATCAGCGCTCCCCTTGCTGGCACCTTCTGGAAACCTTGACCTCCAGACTCCTGCCTCGCTCATGTGTGCTTTGCAGGTTAGATTCGTTTTAATTAACACCACGTGGCCAGATGTTCCAGTGTGTCTGTCGGTATTTGTGGGGAATTGGTAATCATTGGTAGTAAGACAGTTGTCCAAATGATTATTACTGCCTTGCTTTCCTGACCCCGGAGCAGGGATTATACATAGAAGGGTCTTTACCAAAAATAGTGAGAAAGAAGGAAGCTGAGAGGTGCTGCTGAGGAACGTGGTGTTAAAACAAAAGGACCTTCAGTCCCTCTCGCTGCTCTTCAACTCCGAATGGCTTTTCAGTGGCTCAGACAGCTGCGGAGGGCCAGCAGCTTTACTGTGTGGCCGTGACATGTGTGAATAGACCCCTGTCATTCTGCGTGTGAAGCGTGCATTCACCCCATGCCCACCACAGCCCCCCAGCTTTTCAGAAACACTGGGTTTCACATTTTGGTAACTTTCGGAAGACCTGTTGATAGAGTTTACACTTTTCCGGGCCCTCCTAAAACTCTAATTATGTACTGAACCTTCTTTCTTCTTAAGGGACATAGCCGTAATATAACCAGAACTTGGTATCTTGGCAATGCTTAAAAGTGGCATGATGGTTTAAAAGGTGGATTGGAAGCTATAAACTCTCAAGCAATAATGGAAAAGCACTCAGCTGGTCTTTTACGTCTTCCTTCGTGGATTAAGTTGCATGTTTTATAAACATCTAACATTTTAGACCTTTTGGGTTAATCTTAGTAATTTTAAAATAAACTAAATAACTAAGTAAATTCTTAACCAATATCAGTTTTTTCCTCAGTCTTTTAGTTTTCCATAATTATAGTCATTCAATATCACTGGAGGGAATTTGTAAAACATAATGTAAATAAGCAGAAAAAAGCCAACCATAATCTCCCGTTCTGCCTCCCACAGCCAAATATTTTAACATATGGTATAGTTTGCACAATTTGTTTTGTATGTGTGTGTATTTATGGTTGATATTATGATACCCTTTGTGTATGCATTTTCTTATATTTGCATTACCTATTTCCCCAATAAGATTAAAAAAAAAAACCCTCCATAAATATCTTCTGGCAGCAACGTGATAGTCGTAATTGAGTTCATTTCATGTAAACCCTGTTTAAAATGGAAAAATGGGGTATGAGTTGTTAACCTGTTTTCACTGATTGACTTTTTATTTTTTTTTTTAAAGATTTATTTATTTATGCATACAAGCTGGGGTACAGGCCAGAGGCGTGGGGGAGCAAGAGGGTTCACCAGAGACAGAGCGGGGAGCAGAACAGGCAGATCAGAAATACACTGCTGAGGGGAGCAGCGGGCGAGGCAGGAGAGGTCTGCCACGCCATGTGGGAATCTCCCGGGCTGGGCGTCGAACTCGTTGCTGCTGCCGACAGCTCCACAGCGCAGTGCTTAACCGCTGCGCCACCAGGGAGGCCCATGACTTTTTATTTTTTTATTTTTTATTTATTTTATTTTTTTATATTTATTTTCATACATTGTTCATTTTTGGACAGTATTTGATTTCTCCCTTCAGGAGAAATTTTTCCCCGTAGTTCCCCCACCGCCACAGCACACGGGCTCCATCATCAGTCCCTGTGTTCTTCCCCCCACCCCTGTTTTGGCCCCTCTTTCTCTCCCTCTCCCGCTGTAGGCCTCAAGTCTAGGGTCAGCTAGCAAGTTTTGTCTCTTTCCTGATCCTTTTTTCAGTTTCTCTACATTGCACATGTAAGTGATTATCCAGTATTGATCTTTTTCCTTCTGACTTTGCTTGGCATCATCCCTTCTAGCTCTGTCTATGTTGCCGCAGATGACATGAGTCTACCTTTTTAATCCATGAGTAGTTTTCCTCTGTGTGTGCATGTGTGCACGCATGTGTGCATGCGTGCACACACGTGTGCGCGCGCGTGTGTGTGTGTGTGTGTGTGTACACACCACATCGTCTCGATCCATTCACCAGTTTGGGGGCTTTTAGGTTCTTTCCCTCTTTTGGCTACTGTAAATAGTGCTACAGTAAACATAGGCACGCAGGTTTCTATTTAGATTAGCTAACCTCTCTTACAACCATATAGCATAATAGTTGTGTTACAGATCCCAAGAGGACTTTGTCTAGCTTTTACCACTTAATTCCACACACATTTTGAAAGAGCCAATGGGCTTCCAGCGTGAGCAGAACACTCACTGTGGATCATATCATAGCGGAAGTGGCAAGTACCCTTTAAACTCACCCCATCTGAAAACAGCAGGAGCCCTGGTTTTGGGGGGTAAATTATCAGGGCATGCTAGTGTTAGCATGCAGACTGAGGGGTACTCAGGGACCCCCAAAACTGCATGCTGTAAAGTAATCCAGCCAGGCGTGCACACAAAGACAAAGCAGTCTGAGTGTGAGAGCGCATTAGTGGAGTTGTTGGGCATAGAGAGAGAGGAGACAAAAGGATCAGAGTTTCCCAATAAAACACCCAAAGATCTCTATTTCCTCATGAGGAAAAGAGGAGAAAGTCACCTCTAGCGGGGAACCATAGGAAGGGGGTTTTGAAGAAGGCCCTAGAAAGCTGGGCCAAAGGAGCATAATCAAAGGATGAATGAAGAAAAAGGCTGCCCTCGTCAGCCTGCACACGTGTCTTTCACCCACATGTCTTTCCCAAGTGTCTCTCCTTGTCTCTTGCCCACATGTCTCCCCAAGTCCCTGGTGCAAGCCCAAAGCCAAGAAGCAAGCAGGCCCTTCTCCACTTGTCTTCCCTGAGCCCGCGTGCCTTCCATGTTCTGTAGCTTCATCTGGTGCATTAGCACCAGTCTCATTAGCACTGAGTCTCCGCCCAGGGTGTAAGTTTGAGCAGGCTTCTAGCTCCATCTTTTGCCATCAGGTTTCAGCTGGTCTGGAGCCCTTGCAAGAAGCCGAGAAGCCTCTGTGGAACACAGGAGCTGTTTCTCACTGCTAACTGGCTGACCTGTTAGCCTGGGGACTGAGAAACCAGAAGAGCAGATCCGGGCCCAGCGGCCCTGTGGCAGCAAGACTGTGCAGGTCCTTCCGCAGCTCTGGCGCCAGCTCGCCAGCCTGCAAAGCGGCAGCAGTGTTATGCCCACTTCTGTGTTTTCTGAGAATTCAATGGCGATGCATCGTGTCCTGCAGATGTGCACGTTTGCAAAGTACAGATCGGAGGTTTGATTTTTCTCCATTCCTATTCCCAACTGGGCTAGGCCAAATCTTTCAGTCTCTAACTTGTGAGGCAGTTTTGTTACTTTCTGGTCATTTCAGTTACTGAAATGTCAGGATAGATTAGTTTGAAACCAATCCTTCTTCCCATCGTAGGTTTAGACTTGCAAATAATGAGGATGGTATACATTTCCAGGAATCTGGTCTGGGAGAAAAGGAGAGGTCAAAGAACACAAGTCGTCAATTCGTTTTTCTTACCTTGGCTTTGGAACACTCCTCCTGGGGTTTCTCTGGCTAAGACAGGTGACCGCCAGTTGATGACCTCAGGTGGCAAGAGTTCAAACATTTGCTTTCTTGGTGGGTCCTGGCTCTCACTGTCTCCCCTTCACTTTCCCACTGTAGATCTTCCAGATCTGACCTTTAGTCCTGACCTTTAGTCTACGTCCTATTTTTTAGGTATATGACCTTTAGTATATTGTACAAACCCTTTGGCAATCAATTTTCCCCTGAATTCCTTATCTGTAACATTTGAGTAAGAAAGGCCAGAGGGTTGGTATAAGTTCTAAATGATACTTGGCATTCCAAGAAATGTCCATAACTTCCCTTTTCTACCTCCTTGCTCATTCTACAAAAAGGCAAGTAGCCTTTTCTTTATTTTTCCTCTCTTTCCATCTTGACCTCTTCTTTGCTCCTCCCCTCCCTTCTTGCCACCTACCCTTTCTCCCTTCCCCCCTCAGTCCTCCCCCTCTCTCCTCTCTGCCTTCTTCCATCCTCCTTACTCCTTTTCCATTGTTGGGGAGTAGTTATAGGATGGTATTTGGAGATGGAGTAAACAAAATGAGTGGGGAATATCTGGAGGAGAGTGAGAGCATCATTTTGCTCTCAGAATCAATCACCTCCCCACAATGGGCCCAGATACAAATTTCTCCATATCTGAACTTGAGCCAGGAGCTTTGGAGGCTCCTCATTTTGTTAGAGTGTAATAATTGGAGAAGTATACAGAAAGAGCACATTTGTCCCTTTTAATCTGTAAGAATGTATTTTCAATATCAAAGAACAGAATGGAGCAGACTAAAATTTTATTTCAAGTGAGAGTGTAACTGGGCTGAGTCCAAAGTCTGGAAAACGTGGTGCCCCCTGGAGGGGGTTTGCTGATGAGAATGAATAGCCCCAGGGAAAATGCTAAGTTTGCAGTTTTGGGTGGAGATTCTAATGAGAAATAAAAGGGACTGAAGGAGAAGGGGAATTCAGTTGCCATGATGGAGGAATAGAAGAAGTAGTCTCCATGCTGAAGGAATAGAGGAATGAGTTGCCATGAAGTAGGAAAAGAAGAAGCAGTTGCCATGATGGAGGAATAGAGGAATCAGCGACAGAAAATGTAGCCACAAAGATTGAGAGTTTGGAAATCAGACGCCAGAAATTTTTGAACCTCCAGGATATAGAATTTCGGATTGAGCATTTTCAGAATCTTTAGTGACTTTGGGGCCAGCGACTCTGGAGGCTTTGCAAGTAGCCAAGTGACGGAAACTGCTCCCAGTTTTGTTTTTGCTGCAGCCGAAGGAAGAAGGCAGAGGCCCGAACCGAGCGCCTTCCTAAAATGCTCGAGTGCAGTCTGTTGGGCCGTCTGGCCGCTGTAGTTGCCGTTTAAGGTGTTGTTGGCCTGGTGCTGCTCTGGGGCACCATGGCAGTTCCGGGAGCATCTCCAGTTGTGTTCTGTGTCTTCCTCGGAGTTGGAACCTGGCCTACACTCTGGCTATTTGTTACTTTTCTGGGACTTAAAGGACTGGACATTGCTTTAAGTAAGGTGAACTGCCATATGTGACTTTAGTCATTCTTCGCTTTTTCCTGTTTGTTAAATAAATCTCATTGTTATTGTTCCCTAAGCCTGAGTAGTCTTGCAATTGTGTGCTGGTGCAGAACCAAAATAGTGACCGGTAAGCAATTGGGGCACTGCCTTTGGCCAATTTTGAAGCCCCATTTTGCCCGGTATCAAGAGGGGTGTAAAATTCATATGATTAAATTCCTGGGTCATCTAATATAGTTTTCAAATAATTCGTGAAGTTTTCAGGTTCCCTGGTTAGCCCACAATTCAGAATACTTTGTTTATTCACTTTAGTATTTATAATAGGTATGTATGGAAGAAGTTTGAAACTAGTGAGAATTGAATCCCCAATATTCCTAAAAGCACATTAAGGCTTGTTTGAATGGCTTCAAAATCCATTTTTGGTGAAAATATCTGAGATGAAAGTTCTTCTAAGTTGCCAGAATAACTATATAGGCAATAAACTTTTAACATTGTTTCCCCCTAAGGGAAGAATATGCTGAGTGGATTTGATGTAATTTTGTATTGAAAAATAGGGAAGCTGATGGGGAGAACACAAAGGGGGGAGGGGAGGGGTAAACAGAAGAGAAGAGAGAATTAACATAGAGCAGAAGCCTTCATTTAAATACAAATGATTTCATACTGTTCTAAAATACAAGGGTGATAGTCATAATCGCCCAGCTGTTGTTTGGGGAGCTCAGCAGCTGCAGAGAGTGACTGCATAGATAGGGAGTTTTTTGTCTTCAATTCTTATGTGACTCTGGGTAGTGGGGATATTATTTTACCCCTGAGTAGAGGGAGGAGGAAAACAGTTTCTAAGAAACTTAGACAAATCACAGAAGCACAAGTATCTAACTCTGTCTTGACATCGTTTTGTTGAAATATTGATTCAAAATGCAACTGATTATACCTGCCTAATTAACACCTTTTTGAATACCCCAAGTTTTGATTTTTTAATTGCTGTAAGTCATACGATTTAGGAGATACTGCATTGTGAATACTGATATTTCCCTCCAGTGACCTAATAAAAAAATGAAAAAGTGGTAAGAATTTTTTCTTTTCATTTAAGGTAGTCAGAGCTTTATTTTCTGCGGTATTTTGTGTGGTATTAAAATTTAAGGTCTTAGTGGAAATGTTTTCACTCAAAAATAATTCAATGGAAATTGTAAAATAAATCCCAAATCTGAATTTTAGAGATACATGGAAAGTATATATCATGGGCTAAGTATTACATGGAGGTGTGATAATTACTATAGCTGGTTGTTTCTGTAGTGGAAATATCAGCTTGCATTGTCCAAAAACTAAAAGATTTTAAGATACAACCCAGTTCTGTTCTTCATTGGATGCAACAGGTCATTGAACTATGTCTGAATTACTCCTTTTATAATTTTTTTCTTATAATTCCATAATTGGAACCAACTCCAATCTGATTTTATTTCTTCTAGTAGTTTAACTACTAGTTTAATGCCACTTAGAATTATTTCTGTTTTTTTCTCGACTTGCATATAGTTTTGAGTTGCCTGAGTGTTAAAAGTAATTTTACTGCATAAAAATAATTTACATTGCTTCCACTTTTTTGGCTGTTAAACCTATAGAATACGTTGTAATGAAACGAATAACAATTGATGAAACCTTACTGGATGGTGTAAATAGTGCTATGCTTTTAGAGTTGTGTCCATTCATCCTTGAATGAATCTTGGCAGGTTTTTTTTTTTTTTTGTTATGATTATCCCTATTTTGCAGATGATAAAAATGAACAGCAAACATTTTAACTTGAGCGTGTACATACAGAGCTTGAGGAATCTAATTACAGAAGCATGATTCTTTCTCTTCTCTTCTTTCCTGCTTAGTCTCGAATATTGGCATGCCCTGTGACTCAGTTCTGTAATTCTCTCCCTGCCTCCTTGGAAATCATATTCCAGTTTCTTACTCTAAATATTATTTGATTCCAAATTGTGTTTTTCCAGACCTGAAACTCTAACATCATGGATGAACTTGCCTGGCTGATCCCTCTTCTTGGGCATGAGAGTAGGCACTTCACAAGTAACTAGTCATAGAAGTATCGTTTGAGTGTCCCTTGGCCCACAGTGAACTTGTGTCTCAGTTTTGCCAATGAAAGTCAATAGACCTCCCAATCTTCCTCCAGGTTGCTCAAACCCAAATTATGGATCTTTTCCTTTTTATTTACTTTTCCCCCCTCACCTTTAAATCTAACCATTCAGCAAGGTTTATTGATTTTACTCCTACAGTATATTCCAAATTCTCATTTTGTTCCCCTCCACCCCCTTAAGTCTAGTATTTCATTTATTTTACCTGGTCTGAAACATGAGTTCCCCTGATTCTACCATTGCTATCTGATAGCATTAGGAGAAAAAATGCAATGTCAGAATTAAGACTCCTAAATTCAATTTATTATAAAGGAAAAACTTGAAATTGAATCAAGAAAACTTGGGATTGAGTTCTGCCCTGTCACTAGAGTGATTTCGAACAAGTCATTTAGGCTCTCTCCTCTTCCTGTCTCTAAGGCCATTGTGGGTCACCATATTGATTGGTTAGTTCAACTTCAAAACAATAGAAAGTTTGCTTCCAGACTGCTCTTTTTTAAGTTCTTGATTTAGGATTTACTCTAACTTATCTTATAAAGCATTTAAAATTAGTGTTTGCTTTTTATTCATCCTCATTATCTAAAATAAGGAAGTTGGTATCTGTTGCATAATAATTTTAATATTTTCAGTATATTGATAGGTGAGCTGTAGGCTGATTAGGTTATCTGCTTAAGAAAATTCTATTCTTTGTTTTTTGGGGGGGCATTTAATTGATTAAAATGTGTTTCTGATAGGTTAGGTATACTTTTTAAGATTTGAGTTTTTATTAACATCAAAGTTCTCAAATGTGTACAAAAATCAACATCCTTAATTATATTTAGTAGAAGTCCTGGTGTTTTGTATCCTTAAATAGGTGTTTGATTGTAGTTGTTGTTAAGGATTTGAACTTGAACTAGGTTAGTGTTTCATTGAAAGCAGGAGATATTAGCCAAGGGTCCACTGCACAAATGAAACTGCGTGAACCCGAAGAGGCCAGCTGAACCGGGGCTGAACTTGTATGGTCAGCACAAATGCAAATGCTGATGATATTGACAAACCTCTAATTAATCAGGTGGCAGTTTCTTATATATTCACCCACTTACTTTGATGAAATACCAGTGTTCTTGATGTTAAATTCAAGTAAAATTGTAGTGGGTAGAGAGCCAAGTTTTGAAATAAAATAGACACTTTGTCAAAATCAAATTCAGTTTATGACGTCTTATACTTGGAAATAAATTATAAAATTAATTCCCCTTAAGCCAATTTCGTCCTGATACTCAAAGCTGGTACTAAAACAGTATGAACAATCTAGTTCTGGCGTTATTTTAATAGCACTGTTAGAATGCTCAGCGCAGCCTACCAGGGAGCAGGAAGTCCCGGAAATCCAGCAGCAGGAGTGGTTTCTCTAAGATTTCAGGTCAACGAGCTTTTAATGTTGTGTCTGTATCCTGATGGTAGAGAATACAGAATTCTAACCTCTCACCTAATTCGTTTACCACAAAGAAATATTGGAAGTACAAGATGAATGCCTTTATTGTTTTTTATAGCAGCGAGTAGAGGAAGAGGCATTTTAGTGGGTGAAATGTTACAAATTGTAACATTTCACTTCACACCTTTCCCTATTTACTGTTCCTTTCACTCTTCATCTCAGCCCCCCCTCCCCCGCATTTGTTCCCAGGTGACCACCTTTTGTCCTGGTCCCTCTCAATTTGAGTATATCCTAACTATTATGGGGGTTGGGGGGAGGATTTTTCTTAGGCCTCACATAACCCTTGTGACCTTACCATTCCATATTGTGCTTTTCTGCTGGTCAGCCCTCTTCACAAGAGATAATCATGAGTTTTGATAGTACTATTAAAATGTTCTAAGGAGAGTATCATCCAGCTCCTTAAAGGGCAATGACTGGAGATCAAAATAAATTACAGAATTGCAACATGTACATTCAGAGAACATGTGAAAGATATTTTTTGGGGGAAGGCTTTAAAATTCTCCTCTAAAATCTAGTAATTCATTCTTTCACCATTTGACATATATTGATGAACTATATATCCTATATATCTGCCATTGTTGTAGGCCCTGGAACATACACTAAACATATTTATACAGAGATTAGTAAGTAAACAAATAAAAATTAAAATTAAGAGTTCTAAAGGGAAGGAGATGGGCAGAGCAATAGATAATAAGGAGACTGGGGAATATTTTTCTTTTTCTCTATTTTACAGACGAAGACATTGGGGCACTTGGAAGTATGAGTTAGACTCATCTCAGTTAAAACATTGAGATGCGTTCTGACCCATTGGGTTGACTAAGAATAAGATTAATGATAACATCATCACCAGTGTTTTTAAACTGGAGAGCTGCTCTATGTCCTCAAGTTTTGCTTTAGGAAAATATTTTTTGTATTATTCCATGGAAAACAGCCCATCCAAAGTTATGTCATGAACTGGCTATTCTCTACCCATTGATACAGTTAGAACTATGCACATTATATTGGATTGATACCACTGCTGTGTTCCTGCTGAATAAGCGGATTCTGAGGCAGACAGAATTCATTCAGAAAATTCTGTGGCCGCAAGGGTTGTGGGCATGGATGTTCACTGGGAGATGGGAGGCCATTTTGATTGTGTCAGGGGCAGGCAGGAAGACTGGGCTTACAGGACAGGACCTAAGGCAATTCCCACTGGGCTGGTAGCAAGATTCCCTCCACGAGCATTGCTGCTGACAGCCATCTTTCTCTGCTGGGAGCTTTCTCTGGGCCAGTTCTCCCAGTTGGCCATGATTGTCAGAAAACATCTGTCTGTGGGGAACCGGTCCTCTTACTACTCTCCATCTTTTATTTCTTGTCTTTCTCCCCATTCTTGGTTGAAGCAGCAGAAGATCAGCTTATTTTCTTCAGCCCTTTAAATACTGAATATTGTCTCATGCTTTGTTAACAGATTTAAAAAAAAAAGCTTTGAGTTTAACTTTGTTTATTCTGTTTGAGCTGCTGCAAATGATTTGCTCTTCTCTGCAGTCTTATGCTTAGCAGATCAGAATCAGCAGAGGTGGTTCTGTGCCAGTGGAGACAGCTCAGTAGGGCCAACTTCCCCTGCTGTCAGTGACTTCTGACTTGACGCCCTTTCTCATCTTCGTCTTCTCTTGCACATATGGCTGCCAGGCCCCAGCGAGAATGTGGCATTAGCTGTAAACTCTTGCCATTATTTGGTTAGTTCGCTGTCATGCTGGTCGCTGTGTAAGAAGAAGAGAACATCAGTGCTCCTACAGAGTCATCCGTGGCTCAGCTCAGAAAGTTGCAAAACCAAATCTGGGGCTGGGTAGATTTTAATGGAAAAGCTTAACATTCAACCATGAGCGATGGTTCTGACTGGTAGTCGGGAATGCTAATGTGTGAATGTTAACGAAGGTGTTTATTTGGGTCATATATTAGAATGAAGGGCTGCTTCATGGTTATTCATTTAAAGGCGTGCACGGTGAGCAAATGCTTCATTTCCAGAGGCAGATTCATGCAGTTATGATAAGGTACCTGCCTGTTAGGTCGCAGGGAGGAAGTACAGATTAGTGGAATCCGTGCCTTTCATAACTCCTATTTGCTTCAACAGATCAGAGAGAATATTTAGACAGGTCGTGCAAACTGCCACCAACGTGCTGGGATCTGAGGGTGAGACAGGTAAGAGAAAACAGGGCTTGTGTTCCGTAGCTCGCTTTTGACAGAGTTGATTGTCACATCTCAGCCTTGAACCTGCTAATTGTGGGTTGAACAGGAGAGACTTGTGAGAACAAGTGGAAACTCTATAGTTACGGGGACAGTTGGATCCATCTGCTGACTTGATTCATGTAATAATGTGGATATGAATTCATGTGACAATTTGTTGCCTCGAGAGCCAACTCACTTCCCTTCCTTGCAGACAAATGAAGTTTAATGCCAATGAACAACCTTAAAGTTCCCTTAATTCTGTCAGACTTTGAAGCTCCTTTTGGAAGTTGGGTTTTTTTGTATTTCCTCCAAAACCAGATCTCTCTTCCTCTCCCCTCCCCTTCTTTCTCTGCCCTCCCTTCCTCTCCCCTCCTTTTCCCTCCTCCCCCACCCCTCCTATACCCTCCCGTCCTCTCCTCTCCCATCTTTCCCTTCCCCATGTCTCCTCACCCTCCCCTCTTCTCCAGCTTCCTCTTTGTCCTCTTCCCTCCACTATCCTTTTCTTCTTTTCATCCTTCTTTTTTTCTTTTCTTCTACTTTCCTTTCTTTCATTACCTTTTTAAAAATTCCTTTCGAGGTTTCCCATTTGGCAGATCCTGGCTCTAATGACACAAAGTGCTCTACACAAAGGTGCCAGCCTCCCTCTGTGCTACTTGTCCTCACAAGTCAGTGCAACATTGAGCTTTTTATCTCTGGTTGTTTTTTTTTTTTTTTTCTCAGAAAAGATGTTTCTGTTTGGTGGTGAAAGGAATTTTAGTTCTTCTACATGCCAATCTATGTGTGTCATTAGCCCTTTTGTGTAGCATGCCTGGAAAGGAAACTAGCAAACAGATTGCTATACATTTTATAAGCCCAGTTATTTATTTTGGAATACCTGGAAAGCAATTAGAAAAAGTGTTTCAAGAGTCAGGACAGGAATTGGGCCTTTAGCTTTTCTCCAGTGTTCTTGAACTCAGTCACGCTCATTCACATCATGTTACTGGCTGAGCAAGTCAAGGGAGTGTTCCACCTTGGTCCCCGTGGCCAGGTGGGGCCCGTGCATCTGGCCCTGAGGGCTCTTGCTGACAGTTGTACAGCCACGGGGCCGCTGCCACCTTGCCCTGGTGTTCAGCCATTGTTCAAGCTTTTTAACTCCTTGTGAATAGATTAGCTCCCCATTGTCCTCCACTCTTACCTGAATTCAAATCTCTGGTTTAAGGTCTCTGATCAGAATCACCGGACCTCTGAGTCTGAGGAGAACAGTGCCCTCTGGGGCATGTGAGGACTGTTTCAAGCAGGCAAGCAGAGAAAAATTAATACTGCCTGAGGAGGAGTAAAAAGATTGGCTCTCAGTCTTTTTGCATGAAGCCTGGAGCTTCACATGCAGGGACAGGATTTATGGTGCTGGTGATAAGGCTGGGGGGGGAGCCGATGGTGGAGCTCACATTGGGAGAGTCTAAATTCGCTTGTCCAACACCACTTGACAGGAGGGAGACAAAGATGGCTTAGAGGGGAGGTCCCAATCTCAGACAATATCTTTCAAGTTGTGGAAAGAGGCATTTCCACAGTTCCAGCTGGTGGAAAATTGCATTGCAGGGAGGAGGTGGACCTAGGTTGTAAGTCCTCTTCGGCCTTCACATCTGTAATCTGGACAGGCTCACTCTAGCTCAGGAGGAGGAGGAGATGGAGTCCTGCCTGCCAAGACAATAAAGCTTTGCAAGACTGTGATCTGTTAGATAAACAAGTTTCCTTCTGCTCCCCACCCCATAAATCCTCTGCTGACTCTGACTTATTTCTGTGTGTATCTCCAAATATAAAATCTTTTATTAACCACAAAGTAATGGGCCCTATTCATGTAATTGATCACCCCTCCACAATACCAATGTCTGCAGCAGTAAAGCAATGGAAGGAATGTGAAGCTGAGAAACATGAGTAGTTGAAGTTAGTCAGTGAATAATAACTCTTTTTAAGGCAACATACATTTTAAAGATAAAAGTGTGATAGAAGGGTTGATAATAAAAGTTTTCTTTAAGACAACTGATCGCTTTTTTTTTTTTCCTTACTTTTGAAGTGTTGAACGTACCATATTTTACTCCTCTTAGGACTTTCCAACAGAAAAAGGAGAGAGATAAAGGATTACTTGGGCTTCGGTGGTGGGTTTGGTGAAAGAACATCACTTGTAGAAGGGTGAGCCTATATGCCTTAGACATATACTGTGATGCAAATCAACACATCTCAAACAATAGAACTTTAAAAATGAACAAAATAAAAAAGCACAATGAGTTAATGAGCAAAAAGTACACTGCTTGGTACTTAGCAGAGTGGAAGCTTTCCTTTGGGAGTCTCTGCATTTGTAGACTCAGATTATTATAGTTTATTTGTAATTCTAAGAGGACAAGCAAATCAAGTCTATCTGCCCGAGGAGCATTTTTGCACGACTTTCAGTTATGGTGCTCACTTGACCTCTTCCATTCCTTCTCATCCCCACTGCCCTCCAAAACAGACAATGAAATTGAACTTCTTTAGGTTCTCAGCCTTTACACTAGTATATGCTGAAAATGAGAAGCGTTCAAATGAATCAGACTCACTTTGCTGCCTCAGATGAGTCAAGAGCCAAAGAAGAGTTTAGTTAACTTCATTTTAGAGTATGAGTATCTTTACTAGATATTTTTAAAAAATAGAGCATAGGATTTGCTTGTTATTTAATACCAAAGGTTCCTGGTCTTTTGAAAGCTCTGTGTATGTTAAAGGTTATTGGCATTCTTACAGCTAGCAAAATACCACGATTTTAAGATCACTAAAGCCCTTGTCACCTTCCTGTTTGGCTATCTATGTGTCCTTAAAAGACCAACTATCAATGGCGTATCCAGAAACAGTATATACTTACTAGGTTCAGCGTTATACCCACTCAAACGTCCTTCCCTTTCTTTCCTTTTGAAGGGATGGCATACTTATGACTTTTTAAAAAATACATGAAATCTATTTTCTTTAAAATTAGAGTGCATCAAGGGAAGGAAGGAAAAATTCCTACTTTATCAAAGTACTAATATGAGAACAAGACGTGGTTTTATAAGGAAGTATAATGGGGGAGAGGATGTACTTTGCTAAAACGTCAATGTATGATCGTAGTATTTAAGCATAACTTCACAAATGCAGTGGAAATAAGTGGAAAATACTTGGTGAAAACTTTGCCTGGAAAAAGTCAGTGTTAGAGTAGAACTTGTGATTTCTTCTGTCTCATCAGTGTCAATATTCTTAGTACAAGTCACACTCTTTAAGACTATATTGCTTAAGTTTAATTTCCTTATCTTACTCAGTTGGACTTTTTCAATCAAATAATGCATAACATATAAAAGTCTGTATATTACCAAAAAAACTTTAAATTGGAACAAATTCTAAGGTAAATAATTGTATTTGTCAGTTCACTGTGAATACCCATGACTGAATTTCACTGTCTTTTATAAAGTCTCACTGTGCTTCCAACAGTAATAATACCAAGCCATTTAATGTTCATTTTAAGCTAAATAAGAAACTGTAAGAAGAGGCAAAAAAAATGTTTAATTTCCTATACAACTCATCTTTGACCACTAAAACAACCTGTAATTATTTTATTGTCCCCTAATTTTCTAATTATCCATTTCCTACATGTTGCACAGTACATTAAACACCTTCATTAACCAAGTACCTATGCTGTGTTAGGTATTTCTTATGGCATTTGGATGCTTAGTCTTGCCTATAGAGAGCAGATTTAATAAAAGAAAAAAAAAGCACTTTAGGCTGAGCCTAGAATCATCTCAGGGATTCAGTAGATACTTAACCAGTTTCTATTCCAGAATTAGCCTCATGACTACTGGTTTCTGTAAGTGGAAGACATTTTGGCCTGTTATATGTGTCATAATAATGAACAGGTAGATTTAAAACTAATTGAATATGATGCATGTCCCATTATATATTGTAAGACTACATTTGACTCTATTCCCCCATCTTTAATTCATCCTTCCTTTCATTTGTTATTAATCAGCATATGTTAACATTACTATGTGTTTTATATAGTCTTTGAAATAATGAGATACCCACAACCTCACATATGCATACATACATGTGTGTACATATACATCTACATGTACATACATATGTACACACACGTATGGTATCCAGGTATTTTGAGTCCACTACTTAAGCAATTAAATGCATATAGGGTATTAAAATGCAATAAAATAATAAAATGTCAAGACTCATAATTAAGATTGTTCTAGTAATATAGGCAGTGAGTGATTGGAGTTTGTAATAACAGATAATGGTCACACTGAACAATCAGGAAAACCTTCGTGGAAGTTACGGAGCTTGAGGTGCTTCTTAAAGGGTCAGTGGAATTTGAAGGCCAGTAACAATACCATCTGTGTGGGTAATTCTTTGGAGTTTACAGGTGTTTTTATAGGCAGAGTCTGTTTTAATCCTCTCCTATGTACTGTGAGGAAAAACAGTCCCTTTTCCATTTGATCCGTGAGAAAACTCTCACCAAAGTTGGAATAACTTGCCCTGTCCATAGGAAACCTGGACCTGCACCCCGAGAGGTCAGGCCAGCCTCTTTCCTCTCCATCCTTGAGTGGCTCCGAGGGGAAGGAACTGAGGTAATGGCAGGAAGATTCATTTTCATAAAGTATTCTTATTTCCTTTTTTAAATTCCCCTGAAAACCTCTTATCTATTCATTTCTTCCCTCTCCTGCAAATCCCTGACAAACTTTGTTATTTTAACTGTCTCTATAGTTTTTTTTTGTTTGTTTGTTTTCTGGAATGTCATGTGGTTGGAACATCGTAAGATTATGGCATTGTCAGACTTTCTTATTTCACTGAGCATATGCATTTTAGTTTTCTGGGCTTTTTATGACTTAATGGTTCATTTCTCTTTACTATTGAATAATATTCCATTGTATGAACACATGAAGTACATTCGCATACCCACCAATTTTTTTTAATATACTCGTTATAACCTTTAAGTCCAGGTGTTATGTAGAACCCAAAGAACACTGGATCTTTTTTATGGAAGGATGCTGAGGTAAAAGACTAATCTTTAGTAAAAGATAATACTTGCAGTGCACTAACATATTGAATAGAACATGAGCTTTGGAGACAGACTGACTTAGATTCAAATTCTGTTTCTACTTCTTAATCATCAGTTCATTTCCTAAGTTCCCCGGAAATGTCTCCTTTCTTTGTTGAACTCTTCATCACTTCTGCATACCTGGTCATTTACCTACTAATCAGTTTTCTCATTCTAGATTTAATTTATATGTATTTATATATGTATTTATGGATAGGCATATTTATGGATGTCTGTCTATCTACTGATCTACTGATGTATTAGATATGTACATTTTGTAGTGCTTCTTAGTCATCATACTGCAAGGTTAGTTTCTTTGTACCACTATTTTACTGATGAGGTTACAAAAACACAGAGAGGTTAGATAACCAGCCAAAGGCGACTCGGGTGGTATAGCAGGATTCAAATCCAGATAATGACCATTCGTCCTCCATGTTTAAATCACTGTGTTGTGCTGCCTCTTGGATGATTGCTTTATAACTGTTAAACTTTATTCTCTCAGTTTATTTTAAATGTGTGAATTTTTTGTCTTTTTCATGTTTCCTATGCGCTCATATATACACACATGGACATACGTGTGTATATGCTATTTACGCATAGTATATTGAGATTTTCAGCATTTTAATGCAGACTTGGAGAGGAAGGGAAAGTAGAGGGCCAGATAGGAAATGGAATCAGTAAAAGGTCATGTGGGGTTGGAAGCAAAATTGAGGCCTCCTTGAGGAGTAACTGTGTTCCTTGGGCTAAATGAGGAGATGTGGCCATGGGAGGAACAAAACATGTCTTCTTGGCGACCTATTTAGGCAAACATAGCTTTCAGATGTCTGTGCAGGGCTCATTGTGGGAGAGAGTTTATATGGAGTTCAGTTTGACGCTCTGGCATTCTGGAGACAGGTCTGGACGAGAGGTAAATTTTGAGAAACGTCATTTCTTAAATCATAAATGAAGTTGTGGGGGATGGTTCAGAAAAAATCAGGTCAAAGGAAAAATTCCTTTGACATATCGGTATATTTGGTGGGGGAGATGAGAGAGGAAGACATGCTCAGGAAACCTGGAAAGAAGTTCATGTTTTTGGCAGTAAGAAAAACAAAACCAAAAAAATTGAAACCAACCAATCAATGTAACAAACAAGTAACAACCACACATTGTCCGATAGTATCAGTTCTGTTAAATATTCTAGGCCAGAGGCAGTGCCCTCTGGCCTGTGAGCGCTACCTGGCTCTCCATCTCTTTGTGTAAATGCCGTTTTACTGGCACAAGGCCATACCCCTTTGTTTCTCCATGGTCCTGGGCACCTGAACAGCTCAGCTGGGTCGGGGACACAGGGTCATGTGCTACACACCTTAAAGTATTTCCCATCTGGCCCTTTAAAGCAAAGGTTTGCTGAACCCTGTTCTAGATCTTGACAAGAGGAACGACAAATGCTAGATAAAATGAAATTTCTGCTTGAATGTTGCAAGTTGTTTCCCATCACACCTCTGTAAGCAAAGGCTTGTATAAATGAAGGCCCACTACCATGTCATGTGCTGCAGGAACTACAAGTGTGTGTGTGTGTGTGTGTGTGTGTGTGTGTACACACCCAGTTCATAATGTAATTATGTATCTATAATATATGCACAAATATGTAAGCATGTATATGTAGTGATGTATACACACACTATATATAATATACATGTGTATACCTATCCTTGAGATACACTCACACATGTACTTATATATATACCTATATATACACACCTATATTTATAGGTGTATATATATACACACACACAGAGACTTATATATACACACCTAATATATATATATATACACACAAATATATATACACACACACACATATATATATACACACACATAAACACACATATATACACACCTAGTATACACACACACACACATATATAAACACACACACATATATATACACACACACACATATATACACACCTACTATATATATATGCGCGCGCACACACACACACATATACACACACACACACACACATATATACACACACACACAAACACACACATATATACACACATCTAATATATATCTATATACACAAACACACCTATGTTGAGGGTCTGGCAGTTCACATGTACGCCATAGGGAAGGCATTCCTATATTAAGGAGGGTCCACTGGTTCCTTGTGCTTCAAAAATACAAGCTGTAGGATCCATCCACGTCAGATTATTGAAATTTTCACTTATTCCTGGCTCCCTGCTTATGAAGACATTGCTTCACTCAGATTCATAAATCACGCGAGGAAAATACAGTCAAGAAAATGGCTCGCGTTATGGACTCATTCAATTAAACATTCTGGAGGGCATGATTGCTTTAGGCCTGAAAATGGAACAACATCTCAGTAGAAATTAAAAACATAAAGGAATGTGTTCAGGTAATTGCTTATTAAATTTTCAGCCCCCAATGACAATAACAAGTTTAAATTGATTGCTCAATATGTTTAAACTAGATGGTGCCGAATGTACAGCCGCACGGCACCAGCGAGGCCGAAAAGTAAACCTTATTGAATAGCTAAGTACAACAGTACCTTTTTGCCTCTGGGGGCCTGGAGAGAATTCAATAAGGCTGGCTGAGATAGTCCAAATTCAATTGGTTCGTGGCTAAGTGCAACTGTTTCTAGTTTGTCATGACCCTCAGCTCAAAACTTTTCCAATCAGTTATGGGTCTTAGCAATAGAAAAACAGAGACACTCGTGTTCTTGCTTCTGTTCACTTTCAATGCCATTTTCTCTGTTCACCCAGGAAACTTTCCTGCCTTCCTCCTTCTCCGTCACTGCTCACCCATATGTGGGAAACCTGTAGTAGTTTAATTATGGAATGAATGTGTCTGTTCTTCTAAAATGTCTCATCATCACATATGGCTCTTATTGAAGGGACTTTGAAGTCATTATTAGGAAGCATTCCATAAAATTAGGATTAGTCTGTATTTAGGAACTGTGTAGTTCAATATTAATATAAGGTAGCCTCGCTTAACTGGAAACTCTTAAAGTTAACAATCTAATGAAATCGGATTTTTATTGTGGATTCTACATGTTCTCTGTAAATCCCAAATATTTAATGTCTGAGCTTTTAATCTTTTTTCTCCCAGGGATGCCGTGGATTCAGTTAAATTCCTACATGGCTTCCATCTGTAGGTACACCGCTTTATGATATGCAGTGATGAACCTTTGCGGTCACATGTGACCGCAAGATAGGTGGTCACATGCGAAGAGTGGCTACCTTCTGTTAACTACACAGTATAGGCTAAACTATGGAACGAAAAAACATTTTCTTTTTTTAATTTATTGTGTGTGTGTGTGTGTAGAAGAACTGGGGTATAGGCCAGAGGTGCAGGGGTGAGAGGGTTCACCAGAGACAGAGTGGGGAGCAGAACTGGCAGATTTACTGAAATACACTACTGAGGGGAGCAGTGGGTGAGAGAGGAGGGGTCTGCTGCACCATGTGGGTCTGCTCCCTGGCCGGGGATCGCAATAGTGGTGGTAGCGCTGAGACTTAATCCCTGGGCCACCAAGAGGGCACCAAAAATGTATTTTCAATAGACAGTGACGGCTGAGTAGATCATCTCCATCCATATATGAGAAAGTTCGGTTACCAAGAGCATGAAGCCCTTCTTATGTTAACCAGGGCTGAGTCCCTGACCTTTTTCTATTTGTCTCACATCTGGAGAGAGTGGACATTCATTGTGATTTATAGAAAACACTGTTCTGGGTGTTGTCTTGGTGGTAAAAAAAATTATTATTCATACTTGGAGACTCTTAGAAACTAAAAAGTGAAAACACATCAAAGCAAAAAGAGTGAGGGTAAGAGTGACCTGGAGAATAGTTACTTGGACGAAGAGAAAATAGAAAAGTAACAGGTGCTTTAAACAGAAGGATTGTTACATATACAAAACTTTTAAAAAGAGTTTGAAATCAAAACTGGAGAATCCTTTGATGATCCAGCACCTGTGTAGGGCCACAGTTGAGCTGAAAATTCCTGAGACTCATTTTCCTGGGTGAAAACCTTTTTCACTTTACAACATTTCTTGCAGACATTTGTTGGGCATTTCAAGTGTAATGTGTTATGTGTAATGTGTTTTGCTTCCAGTCATGAGCCACTGTCAAGTTCTTGCACAGATGTGTTACATACGGTTGTAGTAGATAGGGTAGTTGTGTGTGGTAACAAACAACCCCCCTCCACAAAAAAAAAATAGATGTTATAAAATCACAAAAATAGATGTTCTCTCCACACAAGCATTGGTTCTCTGAGATCCAGGCTCTGAGATGACCTGTCTCTGACACTTGTTGGAAAACACAGGGAAAGAGAACAGTGGCGAGCTGCCCCATTTCAAGTTACCTCTTAAAATACCCACCTGGAAAAAAAAAGAGCCCTTCTCCCATTTAACTGGCCACAACTGGTCACGTGGTCATGCCAATATCCAGTGAAGTTGCGAGGACTGGTTGGCCTGTGTGCTCAAGAGCAGCAGTAATATTTAATGGTGCATGTAGTGCAATGAACTGTCTTGCACACCTATTAATGCAATGCACAGGGAAGGTATATCTGCCTTTAGAAGACTTAGATTTGGACATGTAGACGGTGACAGCAACAATATGCAAATACATTTGGTTAAATTCGTGTGCGCATGATATTTCAATACAGTGTGGTGGAGGAAATGCTACGACGAAGTGATTAGATTTGAATACTGGCTCCACCTCTTAAGGGTCGTAGAGCATTGGGCAAGTGACGTGAGAGTACCGTAGACTCAGTTTCCCCATCTGTACGGAGAGATGACTGACAATGATTTCCTCAAAGGCATCTTGTAACAATGACATGAGATAATGTGTATAAGAGGCTTAGATGCATTCAATGAGTGTGAATAGAAGCCAAACTCTTTGTTCATATATACTTCTCAGAGAATTTGGGGTGATGGGAAACTTTGCAGAATTATGTAGATGGATTGAGCTTATCCTTGAAGGCAAGGCTGAATGTATTTAGAACACAAGAATTGAGGAGAAAGTGCTTTAGAATCAGTCTGTGCTGGGTGTTGCTGAAGAGTACTTAGACTTGTTTGATAGATCAGGAAGTTTGTAGAGGGAGATTCTGTGGCTCGTCAGTAGGCTGTGAATGCTTTTAAGCAGAGGATTTCAAAAGGGTGCAGAAAAATTAATTTGACAGAAGGGTGCGTAGATTGGAAAAGCGATGACAGTGGGAAGGAACTATTTGTATGACAGGAAAAAATGGTGGTAGTTGGAAGAACAGAGCTCTATAAGGTGTTTTACCTAATAGGAAAACATGGGATCGGGCCTCCCCGGTGGCGCAGCAGTTAAGCGCTGCGCTGTGGAGCTGTCGGCAGTGGCAACGCGAGTTCAATGCCCGGCCAGGGAAAATCCCACATGGCGCGGCAGACCTCTCCTGCCTTGCCCGCTGCTCCCCTCAGCAGTGTATTTCTGATCTGCCTGTTCTGCTCCCCGCTCTGTCTCTGGTGAACCCTCTCGCCGCCCCACGCCTCTGGCCTGCACCCCAGCTTGTATGTATAAATAAAAAATAAATAATAATAATTAAAAAAAAGAAAACATGGCATCATGTTAACCATGGCTAACTGACTATAAAGTAATGGGAGAGAAAAAATACAGAGACAGTTCCAAGAACCAAAAAGTCTAGCATTTTAAGCCTCAGTACCTAAGCACAACAAAGCACATTAGAGCTGAATGATTACCCCAACTTAATTTCCTGTCTGGAGGTGACATATCACAGCTCTAAATACTACCCAGATGCAGTTTTCCTTGTGTATTGGTGCTATAGAGAGAGTCAAAATGAGCCCATGAAATTGTGTATGTTGACTTGTCAGCTCTTTGGAGAAAATGCCAAATAGGAGGCTGTCAAATAAATATAACAAAAACCATGAAAGAAAAAAACACAAGTGCAGCCAAGTAAACCAATCAGCTCGAGGTTAAGAAGCGATGTGAATTCAGTGGTTAGGGCAGCAGTAATTCCACGACTGTGAACACACCAATGAGTACATGCGTTGGCAGGCAGCACGAGCCGAACCCTCTGCCAGCTGCCGGACTGAAGGCTGCTTTAGATTAGAATGCAGATGTACAACTTTTAAACTTTATGGTTAAACATGGATTCACGGATCACATTATAGGCAGACCAACTTATAAAGGTACAGAAGGGCCATAGATTCAAGTACAGATTAACCTGAGGTTTGGGATGTGCGAGAAACTCCCTGCCTCGGGAGGCGCTGGAGACAGAACCTTCTCAGCGCTTCGCTGCCAGGGAGGGTCTGACAGATGAACTAAGTCAGTGTTCAGGTGGAAGTGGAGTTAGATGTTATTTCCCCCACATAGGATAGGAGGACAGACGCTCAAGTGTGAGGGTGACAAGGACATGACATTTAGGATAGCTCAATGGATTGAGAGCTTTTGATTTATTTTATTACCTCTCTCCAATGAAAAACAAAATATTCTCTGCTCAGCCTTATTATTGCCTAGTTGTCTTATCGGAGACAGTTAACTATTCTTGCCAGCAGCTATTAGCATGTGCTTCTTTGGAGAAGAAAAGGAGAGAAAGAAAGAACAGTGGAGATGATGATTCGGTATTTCCAGAGAGGGTTGGAGTAAACCTACCTGCATATTCATAAGGAGTATGATTTAAGGATCATCAAAGATTATCTGAAGACACCAGCAGTTCAGCTGTAGAATAGTTGGAGACTCTCTAAAATTATATCTTCTGAAATCCTCCACTTCTGAAACGTCCAAACTTTTCTTTGCTCATAAATTCATTTCTGTCTTCATTTAACATCAGAAGTGGCTTTGCTTTCTCCTCCCTTTTCTTTGATGCACTGTTTTCATAAAAGGGAAAATAGGTCATGTCCTCTCTTGCTGTGGACCTACATGGCATATGTTTTTTTTTATTTTAAAGATTTATTTATTTATACATACAAAAGCAGGGGTGTAGGCCATAGGTGCAGGGTGTGAGGGGATTCACCACAGATGGAATGGGGAGCAGAACAGGCGGATCAACTGAAGTACACTACTGAGGGGAGCAGCAGGTGAGACAAGAGAGGTCTGCTGTGCCATGTGGGAAGCTCCCTGGCCGGGGATCAAACTCATGCTGCAGTGGCTGTGGATAGCTTCACAGTGCTGAGACTTAACCCCTTTGCCACCGGGAGGGAGGCCCTGTTTTATATATATATGTGTGTGTGTGTGTATATATGTATATATATATATATATATATATATATATATATATGGAGAGAGAGAGAGAGAGAGAGAGAGTGTCAACCCATGTTCACTGAGCTGACCACGCCTGGGTTCTCTCTCCCAGGGTGCACATGTCAGAGTCTGAGCCTCCTTGCCAACAACTTCTTGTTCCTGTGAGGAACACAGAATTCATCTTCCAGCCTCTTTCTTGAGCTCGCCTTTCTACCTCCTCTCATATTTAATGCCCCGATCAGGACGATCGGCCGATGCTAATCTTACTGAGTCCATTCTCCTTTTCAAGGCACCAGGCAGCGGGCATTGGTGCATGGGTACACCCTTCTAGGCTGTCTCACTGTTGGTTTTGCATTCCTCGTGCATTTAAGTGGTAGCAGCCTTCTATACAAACACAGGCGGAGCACAGACATGCCCCAACACACAGACGTGCCCAGGACAAGAGCAAGCACCACTCAGACCTGACTAAACATGCAGTTTTGGACTCAGATGTGAGGGGGCCACCCAGGACTGCTGAAATGGACACCTTATGGGTTTTGGGTGCACTTTGGTCCAAAGAGATGCTGTTTTTCATTATCTGGCTTTCTGCATTGAAATCCCAGGCTCTTGAGGCTGCGCATGTTCCCCAAGAGGTGGAAGGACCCTCTTAGGAGCCCAACCAGCTGAGGGGCTTCACACTTCCTGTTGCCTGCCTGGCCTCTAAAGGCATTTTCCTTTACAACTCTGTGTGGTTTGGACTTTCTATATTAAGACTAAAGGTAAGATAGGGCATGGTGAATAATAAAAGTATGACATCTGCAGTGGTTGTGCTCTGCCACGTCCTTCATAGGGAATGGCCACCGAGGGGCGGGCCGGGCCGGTAACTCAGTTGTTGCTTTCTCAGAGGCCTGCTGTACTTTCTAGCAAACTGAGTGCATAGAGCCCTGTCAGTTCTTTCCTTCTGCCTTCTGGATTTTAAGAGTCTAGTGCGTAATAGCCTCAACTGGGTCATACACCACAAGAGAAACAGCTGTCAAAGGAAGAGCAGACTGACTCCATCTCTCCTCAGAGATGGTTGGGAAAGTGTGTCACACTATGAATAGCCACCACTGCTTTATAATATTCCACAGATGCCATGGAAACGGAGAACCCTGAAGATGATATGATAAGGTGGTGTCTCACTGTAAAATTTCCTTCCTTACCACCCTGCTTCTCCTACCCAGCTACGGAGAGCACAAGGTGGCTGTGTGTTAGAGCCGAGGCCGCACCTGAGCAGGTGCGTTCAGACTTCAGCATGCTGTTTGTCCCTCTGGGGAGTCTGTATAAAGGTTGTCCCTTCTCTGTGTATGTGTGGGAGAGAATAGAGCAATTACCGGGCACTTTGCTTTTCTTTCTTTTCTTATGCTTCTTAAAATCATTTCATGTTTTCTAGAAATGTTTTCACCCTGCTCTATGATGGAATTTCTCAAACACCCTCTGCTTTCCATCACTTCTCTAAGGCAAATAATTTGGGCAAATGAAAATGTTTAACCCCCGATGAACTAGAAAGTGCTGAGTGTCAGCGTCACTCTTATTATGGCCTCCTCCCAAGGGGCCACATTTGAAAGGAACAGGGAGGTGACCTTTCCCACAGAGCAGTTAATCTCTCATTTCATTTACATTTATTGTAAAAAAATGATTTTATTAAGAGTGTATACATCCTGAAATTCTGGTCAGAAATACATAATGCACATGTTCTTTGAGTGAGAGCCTGTGTGTGTTCTCCCTTTTGTTCTCTCTTCTTTCTGGCTTCATACCAGCTTGTTGTCTGTACACTGGCTGCTTCATATAGGTAGCATGTGGAAGTGCTCAAATTTACTTTTTTAAAAAAGATTTTATTTATTTGTGCATGCAAGAACTAGGGTGAAGGCCAGAGATGTGGGGGTGAGAGGATTCACCAGAGGCAGAGTGGGGAGCAGAACAGACAGATCTACCGAAGTACACTGCTGAGGGGAGCAGCGGGCAACACAGCAGCTGTGCTGTGTGGGTGAGTTCACTGGCCGGGGATTGAAGTCCTGCCACTGGGGCTGGCAATAGCTTCATAGCATTAAGACTCTAAGCTCTGTGCCACCAGGGAGGCCCCTGTGTAAGCGCTGCGATTTAAGGGGTGGCAGCAGATGGGGAGGGAAAGGAGGAGAGGGGAAGTAGGGTACAAGGTCTCCCTGCCTCCAAATGCCTCACTGGACGCAGGTCCAGCCAGCCTCTCTGGCCTTCCCAGCACACAATTATTCTCAATCAAGTCCCTTTAAGACCTTTTTATTTTCTTTAATACCCCTGGCATGATCTGATCTCCACCCTGGCAGAAAGCAATCCCATCCTTAACAGCCTCCACTCTTGCACTTCTCTTCTCTGTCCTGACTACCCCTTAGTCCATTCGTTTCTGTTGCCTGCGGATTAAAATATACCCTGGAAAATTTGCACAAGGAGGTAGCTGAGCTTTGTCACGGGCATGAAAGGGATTTTAGTCACTGGAAGTCCCAGTTGCCTGCAATTTCAAGATAGCTAGATGTGGTTGAATTAACCTTTGCTAGGGTTAAAAAAGAAAGAACAAGAAACCACACGCCATATGCCACCAAGATTTCATCTGCATTCCCAAGGTCAAGCATTGTAGGGAACAGCGGGAGGGGTACCCCAGGCCTGTCCCTCTAAGAAGTGACCCCACAGGAGCAAGTGGAGAGGAAAATGGGAACTGCTGTCGGGCTTGAGATGGCATCTTGCAGGGATGTTCCTTTGGAATCTGGACACACTATTTACTAAACTCAAGGAATCTGGCACTTATACTCTTATCATATTCTTTCATATACTCCCTATTAGCTTTGTTTAAAATCTTTCATTGTAGACATCAGATAAATGTGTAAGCAGAGGGCTGGTGCTACCTGCCCCATCTGTCCACGCTTGGCAAGCCTGAGACCGCATTTAAGCCTGTGTTTGAGACTGGGCATCACCCAGCTGGGGCAGGTGGCGGGGAGCAGCGGCTGCAGGGGTAGCAACTAAGCACACATGGCGGCTGCTCTCTCAGCTACGGGGCCGCTGCCCATCTATTTCTTTTTCTTCTTTGTGGTGGTGCTTTTCTGAGGCTAGCGGGGAAGAACGATGTCTAAAGTCTATTTAGGGCAGCGAGAATGTAAAATCAGACTCCCCCGAGGAGGAATCAGACAGAGCAGACAGCGTGAACTGCGAGCCGTACCACTGGCCGAGACAGAAAGAGATCAAATATCTCTGCCAGATGGTGCGGGATTTTCGGGCCCTGCTATTAGATGTGTCCAGAGGGGAGGAGGGGATGCCCCTTGCAGGAAAGGGGAGGAAGATGTAGAAAAGAGCTTTCTAGTTGTCAGTGATTTCCCTGTGTGTCTCTGAGCTCCCAAGGCAGTCTTCGCGAAGGACATTCAAAATAACACAGAATTTGATTAAGCTCCACAGGAAAAGGAAAAAATTAAAGTCAGGAATCACATTAGTCACTCTGTTGTGTTTAAAAAACATCCCAGGTGAAGTCCATGTTGAGGTAAATGTGAGCAAAGGGCAGATCCATCCGAGTCACGCCTGCAGTGGTTGGCAAGGACGTGTTCAAATTCTGCACCCAGAAGTAATGGGAGATGAACTAAAATGGGCATTATCCCCCCGGAGGATAGATTTTAAAGTGTTTTAAAAGCACACGACCTTCACATAATATATTATGATGACTCAGTTGTCCCAGTGAAATATACTAGAGCGTTAAAACTAATAAAAATACAGCCGCTTGAGGACAGAAAACCTTCATTCTTTTATATATGTGTTTTTTTTTAAAGATTTATTTATTTATGCATACAAGATCTGGGGTGTAAGCCAGAGGCAAGGAAGTGGTGAGGGTATTCACCAGAGACAAAGTGGGGAGCAGAATAGGAGGATTGACTGACATACACTGCTGAGGGGAGCAGCAGGTAAGACAGGAGAGGTCTGCCGCGCCATGTGGGAAGCTCCCTGGCCGGGGAATGAACTCGTGCTGCAGTAGCCACGCTAGCTTCATAGTCTGAGACTTAATCCCTTGAGCCACCAGGGAGGCCCCCCATTTTTTTTTTAAGGAAGTAAAAAAGAAGCTCTTCTGTGTAGTGAGACCCAGCACGGCTTGACTGTCTTGCCCACATGGAGGTTTATTCTGTTATACTGGCTTTGTAAATTTGACAAGGAATTGCAGGGATTTTTTTTTTTCCTGATATGTCTGAGCACCCAAGGCCTACATGTTCAATTAACTTAGGTTTTTGTCTTTCCTTGTTTCTGTTGTTTTGTTTCTTGATTAGACTGGGAAGAAATGCAGAGAAAATAAAGTTCCAGGAGTCTTTGAAGTTTTTCTGAAAATCCTTGATATATTAGAGGCACTAGATTAAAACTGTACTTTGGAAATAGGTTCTTAAATAATTGAACATGAATAAGTACGAACCCTCCAAATGCTTCATGCCAAATATTTCAGGTTAATTTATAGGAACTGATTATTACTTTACATGTGATTTATTGCAATTACTTCTTTGCAAAAGCAAGGCAAAGTCTTATGATAATATGTTACGGACAAACTGTCACTATTTTTTTTTTTTTTGCTCCACCTCTGACTTATGTTGAGGGTAGTATAGCAAATGTTACTATTCGCTCTAGTTCCATGGAATCACTAATCTTTAATTAAACCAAGATTTCCCACTCAGTCCACCCTCCTGTTCACGATGAACTTGCATAACAAATCATTGTTATTTTTCCATTTTTGTTAGATTCCGCTTTTAACCCCAACTCATGGTTTCTCATCTAATTTGTCCATGGTCCTGAAGCCCTGCTGACCTCATGTTTTCTTTTATCAAAAAATCACCTCCATCAGTGGTGGACTGGATCATCTTTCAGCCTAGTAAAATCTCAAGACAGCAATTGGACAGTTTTTTAGGTCTGCCCCCTTCAAGGGTCACCTCTTGGTATGCTGCTCAAGAGTGATATTTAAAAGATTTAATGGCCAATTCCGCAAAAGCTCTGACCCGTCAGAAAGGAAAATAGACCACTGTTGCGGGAGCGGAGTCCTGGAGCTCCTGATACAGCCTGCGCGATCCAATCCCTGGAGTTGCTGAATTGATTGTGGCATGTGGCGCTTCCTGGGAGAAGGCCAGGCCAGCCGGGGGGGAGCTGGGAGCAGTGGCCACGAACCAATGTAGCTTTTGATACATGAACAACTGACAGGGCTAGGCAGGTGTGTGCCAGCTGTAAGTCACCCCCTAGGACGTCTCTGCTGAGATCCAGTCCTTGCTCGACAGCTCACAGGAAGCCTCAGCTTATGAGTGATTTAGCATCTTGCTGCAAGTGAGAACTGGCTGCAGCAGCAGCAGCAGCACCTGGAGTTTGGTAGCAGCACAGCCCCTGGTGCCCTCGACGCGCTTGTGGATAAAAATCTGCTCTGCCACAAGATCTGTGGGCGGATTGTGCTCCAAGTTAAGCAGCACCGATAGAGCCTGCGTCTTCCCGGCCGGGCATCTAGATGAATTCCAGTATTTCTTTGTCCAGATCACAGAGTAGAAGCACGTGGGAAGCATTTATAAATACAAGTGACTTGGCCTTGCTCATGGAAAACCTGATCTAGTTTGGGGTGGAGTCCAGGCAGTAACAGTATTCTTTAAAAGGTAATTATCTTGTGCAGCTGGGGTTAAGGATAACTGGCATCTCTAGTTGATGCACTGAAGTAAGTGCCATTTGTTTTCATCTGGGGCAGAAATGGCAGCAACATGCTGAGAGTTGACTTAAATTTGTCACTCGGCTTGGAAATCAAAGTTGACTTTAGGCCCCGCCAATAATTATACTATCGGGAAAATTCAGCCACCAGTACATGTGATTCCTTAGGATAGAAACTTTTGTGTAAATCGTGACTTGATGCCTAATTCTTTTGACACAGAAAACGAGGAGGTAAATGGGAAGTGTCTGGTCTTCTGGAGCATCATAGGATTGGAAATTAAGATCTCGCTGTAACATCCGGTGATTCTATTGTATGTTATACAGAGTAAGACGACTGTGAAATTTTCCTCACCTGCCCAGAGTCTGTTCATTTGTTCTTCATTCAGTCATTCATGTCTTGTCTTCAGCGTGTGAAAGTGAATCTCCTGTCTGTCTCCAGGAGGGTGAGCAGTCACTTGCCCAGGGTGTGAGGTTGGCTGCCTGCCTGCTGTCTGTGTCTTTCAGTAGGAACTGTGACCATCTTTTCAAGTTGGAAAACAAGGCTGGGCTAAATAGGGACAAAATGTATACTTTCATGATAGAGAGGAATCATCTGATGCTGAAAGGCAGTGCCATGTTTTTTACTTAGCTTCTGTAGATATTCCTCTACTAGCTTCCCAAGACATGAGGACACGTCCACGTCATTGGTTGCCCTTTCGGGACCAGCGGTTGGGAGTTTTGGCTCATGGTGTGTTGTGTGAGGGTCAGAAGAGAGAAACCCGCGTTTCCTGCCCTCCTTGTCCTTAGACTAGAGGATTGTGGTTATTTGATGTTCTTTCCCACCGTTCCCCTCCCTGTCATCAGAGTGCATGTTGGCTAAGGCAGAACTACTTGGATCATCTTTCTTGGCTGCTTCTGTGCTTTCTTATCACTCAGGTTTTTCCAGTACAGGGAGGTCATCGGCCAGCCTGGGGACCTCACCCGCCAGCCTTGCCAGTCCCCGCTGTTTCCCTCTCCCCTTGCTCCTAGGCTGTCTGTGTCCCCAGTTCTTGAACGTTCCATGTGCCCCCCCCACCTTTAGCCTCTACCACATGCTCCTTCTCCTGGGGTGCTCTTATTGCCCCTAGTTCTAGCTCGTTCTTCCTCACCCATCAGGTCCCAGCTTACTGATTTCCCTCTGCCTCCAGGATTTCCCCTCTGAACTGGTGAAGTCCTATCCCTCTGCTGTGCACTCATTCTCATGACACCCTCTTTTTGATGTCATAGTCCTGCATCTGTAGGTGATACTTTTTGAATTCACATCTACTTGCCTGAGAAAAGGACCTAGGTTGAGTTTTTTGCTTACCTTTGAATTTCCTTGAAAAGCCTGAGAGTATTTCAAGTAGATACTTGTGTGTATGTGTGACCGAATGTGTAAATAAATTGAAGGAATGCATGATCCTCTGTGTACAGAGGTGTCTTGTCAAAATGAACTCTAGATGCACATAAATATTTGGGACTTGATCAGAAAATAGTTTGCAGGTAACATTTAATGTTTATGGTGCCTCAGGCATTGTGTGAAACACTTTAAAGGCCTCTCATTTAACTATTATCACTACCCTTAGAGGTCGGTGCTATTATGTCCCCAGCTCATGGGTAAGGATGGTTTGATGATTAGCTCAGGATCACATGACCAGAGAATGGGCTCTTCTGGTTGTTCATTAAAAGAATAGTGGAACATTCACAAAATTGATCAGAATGCTGGAGGAAGAGGCTAGACAACTACCTGAGTATTCTGTGCAGCGTAAATAAACAACCAAGGTCAAGATAAAATGCCACACTTGACTTTCCACCCTAGGACATTGTCTAGCCCCATGTCTGACTTCTCCACTCTGTTGCCTTTGCTGTGAGTGGTTTCTATAATCAGCATATTCCGAAAGCAGGAGCACTACATGGGTGGATTCTGGGTGTATATCTGTGCCTTAGCTGTCAACATAAGGAGTCAAAACCCAGCCTCCTACCAAGACTCTGGAGATGGGGGATTCCCCCTAAGTGGAAGGGAGTTTTGAAATGGGCACCTGCAATGCTCCACATTTTCCGTACTTTAATAACTCCCCCCGCATTGACTTGTGGCAAAATGCCTACGTAGATTCTGTTGTAGTGCCAGGAGGCAGCTAGTGGGTCCCCCATCAAGCTACACCTCCCCATCCTGCCTTCTAAGGGACACTGGGAAGCATGTTGCTGGGAATGTGAAAGACCTCCAGCAGCAGAAGAGAACTGGGCAGGCAAAGTAAATCTCACCAAGGTCTGGGGCTAAGTGCAAGGTCGGTATCTTCGCGGCATGGCACACTGTAGAAAGCAGTAACTCACAGCCAGATGATGCCTGCACATTCCTGCCTCAAGCTTCACCTGGTTTCCATCCAGACCTGTGTGGAAGGTCACAGCGGGAAATATCCTATTGAGCTGGAGTAGTCAAGAGCTGTCTTCATGGCAGGAAGAGGGCTTTGATAGAAGGTTGTAGACAAAAGCAAAGAGAACCCCTGAGAAAAAATGGAGAGGCACTTGGGTCCAGGTTGTCTTAAGAGACTCATGCATAGACCAGTTTAATCCCAGTGAAGGACAAAAGTATTTTCCTATGACAAGGGGGGGAAAGGAGACTGTGGCTGGAGAACCATCAACATAAGTGTGTTAAAATTTGAAATGAAGCAAACTGGCTTAAAAACAGTAGTCAGTGGGCCTCCCTAGTAGTGCAAGGGGTTAGGTCTCAGCACTATTAAGCCATCTGTAGCCACTGCAGCATGAGTTCGATCCCTGGCCAAGGAGCTGAACCACACGGCACAACAGACCTCTCCTGTCTCACCCGCTGCTCCCCTCAGCAGTGCACTTCAGTAGATACGTCTGTTCTGCTCCCCACTCTGTCTCTTGTGAATCCTCTCACGCCCACACCCCTGGCCTGCACCCCAGGTCTTATATGCATAAATAAATAAATCTAAAAAAATAGTAGTCAGTGATCTCCAGAAATAGTATTATACTTTGTGAATCCAGTCAGCCACATAAAGAAGACTTCAGACTCAGAGATAAAATCAACTGATTCTGAGTCCAGGTTTTTGTCGTTGTCATGAGCTGGAGATTGTGACTTATCTCCCCCATCCCAAGGGGGAATAAAAACAAAACACCACTTGGAATCCAGAGAAGGACAGTGACAGAAATGGCAGTCTAGTGACACTTTAATCCATCGTACTTAAAAAATTTCCTAAATTCTTTGCTTGTCTTTGACAACTGTTTGTGTGAAGACCTTGGATATTCCCCGGATGTACTATCTTGGGAAACTCTGACATCTGTTAGGCCTGGCCTTACTTGAGTGCACTTTTCTTACCACATTGTTTTCTTTCTTTCTTGTGGCCAGCTCATCATTCTTCATGTTAAACCCATGGTGCACTGTATAGTTGCTGATGAAAACTAGAAAAAGAATGTTTTGGATCTGTATCTATAGTCAAGTAACAATAACATTTATTTTATTTACATTTCTCTGCCATAGATATGCTGCTCTCATATCTAATTTGGAGATGAGGAACTTGAGGCATAGGAGTCTAAGTGACTTGCTTTCTATAATTTCTTGAAGCAACTTAGCCCAGCTTGTAAGTGTTCAGTATTCTGAGAGAATCTTAATGGGAAGTGTGTGCTCTTCCTGCCCTGCCAATTTCATGTGCGCCCTGGAGGAACTTCTGGTTTATGAAGAACAAGGCTGGGGTGGGGAGAGGGAGGAGAACAACTCTTCCTGCTCCCAGATTCTGCTTCTTTCTTAAGAGGGGAAATACATATGGTTGGCAGAAATAAACCAGAGCAGATTTCAGCTCCGTAAAGTAACTTTCCACCTTTGGCTGTTCTGCTAGGATCCCGAATGACTTATCCCCAGAGGGAATAAGACATTCAACTAGATCATTGATTTTCAACTAGGAATAATTTTGTCCCATGGAGGATGTCTGGCCATACTTAGAAATATTTTTAGTTGTTCAACTTAAGGAGGGAGCAGATGTTGCTGACATTTTCAAGTGGAGTTCATGCATGTATCTGCTCAGCCTCAAAACAACCTCCACAACCAAGAATTCAAGCTATCCAGCCCGAAATATTAATAGCATCAAGGGCAAGTAATAGATGAACTCTAGAGTTGCTTCCAAAAATTAGACTTAACGATTTTACATTTTGTCTAAGATTTTCAAAGCTGAATGTTGGATTCTCATATGTTCCATCTAAAGGATTTGAGGAACTTTCAAGAACCTGGGGGTTTTAACTTGCCCACTGATGCCAGTTCCATCCAAGGCCATGGTTGATACAAATGACTCTTGATTAAATTGTGAATGTCATCTATCTGTGTTATTTTAATGTATGATTCTTCGTGTTATTTCTGACTTAAGTTCCCACTTAGATTAATTTTTAAATCCATTGTTCAACTGTTTCACAGATTTCTTTTATACAGTCTATCTCCTTTCTCCTTGTGTGTCTCTCTCTCCCTCTGGAGTGCTTCTTACCACTGTCACTTCTTCGTGATTTGATAAGTCTTATGGGGATGGCACCAGATTGGGAATGAGGAGATCTGCCTCTGTGGCTGACTGGCCCAATACTGGGCAAATTACCCAAGCTTCATGTCCTTTTATGAAACAATACCAGTGGTCTTTTATCCTCCAGCCCAAACATTTTACTGGGATCAGGAAGGAACAGTTTTTTTTAACGTTAGAGCATGCAAAGCCTCTTCATATTGTTAAATCTTTTAATCCTCATAACAAACCTGTGAGAATGGTATTGTTTCACCCATTTTTAATTAATGAAGAAGGCTGCTCAAAGGGATTATGCAAGGTGCCTGATAGCACAGAGTTAAATAGCGATGAGCTTTGATCTAACTGAAAGATAGTTCAAGAATAATGTCTTCGAGAAAAATCTTTCTTGATCCCTTAGTTTGGTCTGAATTCCCATCCTAGTGCTTTGTCAACACTTTTCACATTAATTTGAAATTAACTGTAGTATGTGGTCTGATGGGCTTGAGAATAACATTTCTCAGGCGGTAATGACCAAGAATAATTATTTTTTGTCGCTTCAGCACCCAAAATAGTGAGCAGCACATAATAGGCATACTGATTATTTTTTAACTAACAAAACTAATTATATCATTCTCTAAATTAACATTGGTCAAGATCCAGGTGTTTATACTCTCTTTTGTTGACCTTGTTGCTGGTGACAAATCCACAAAGGTATCTTTGAAGTTTATGTTATATAGTATTTTCTATGGTTTGAGGACTAACAGTCTTTTATTCATTTTGTGCTGGTTTTTGTGTACGGTGTGAGTACAACTTTGCATGTGACAGTACAACTTTCTCAAATTGCTAATTGAAGAGAATTTTCCTGTTCCTTTGTATACTCTTTGTTCCTTTAATGTATATTAGGTATCCAGTATGCATGGGTTTGTTTCTGGGCTCTCAATTCTATCCCATTGGTGTATATGTCTGATTTTGTTCCAGATGCTATTTTAATAATTATAACTTTAGAATATAGTTTGAAGTCTGGAAGTATAATGCCACCATTCTCCCCCCTCCCCTTTTGTTGTCAGCATTGCTTTGGGTATTTGGGGGTCTTTTTGTAGTTCCATATGAATTTCAGTAATGTTTATTACATTTCTTTGAAGAAAGCCATTGAAATTTTTATTGGCATTGCATTGTATCTGCAGACTACTTTGGGTGGGATGGTCATTTTGACAATGTTGATTCTTCCAGTCCACAAGCACCAAATATCTTTCCATTTCATGTGTCTTCCACAGTTTTCTTGACAATGTCTCAAGCCAATCGGTCATGCAGGTCCTATTCGTATACTACTTGTAACATCTCCTAGTCTCAAGTTGATATTTGTTACTTCAAAAATCGGTTAGTTAGTTGATACGCTTTGCCTTTCCTACATCAGCCCTTTCTTATACTGTGTATATATTCTCATCTTCCTTTGGAGTGTCACTGTACATCATCTCTCATTTCTTCCATATAGTTCTTTTTGTGTCTTTTCAATAGGCAGGGCACCACATACTCTCTGGGCTGGGAAGGCAAATTTGGCACACAGATGCCCTTGCCCTACCACGTTTCGCATATCTATGCCTGTCTTCATTGCATCTGCTGTTATCCTTCCTTCCTACTTTTTTTTTTTTTTCCCTGTATGGTTAACCATCTTTTATAAAAGGAGCAGAATGTGATGTCTGGCTATTCAACTTAAGCAGGAGCTGGGTCCACTGGTTAACTGCAGAGCTTGTTTCAGTGGACAAAAACTTCCCTTCCATGCCTTTCTTCTCCATTTAAAGACAGGGCTTTAACATAAAGAGAAACTGACCTTCAACCTCAAAGAGATGGCCGAGCATTTGCCACCCACACAGAGTGAAAGATCATGTTGCTGTTTTCCTGACCTTCAAACAATAAAAGCAGCATTCTGGGGATTACCTTCCTAGATGGCATTTTAAGTAGCAGTCACTGAACAAAAAAAATCAAGCTGATAGACTTTACAATGGGGGAAAAAAGACCCAGGATATCTATAATCTCATCATTGAGAGGGTCTTAATTCACAGGACTGCTTTTGCCTGAGAAGTATCTTTTTCAATCCTGAGGTGATTATATTCAGGCTAATTAATTTTGTAGACGAGGAGTCTCTGACCAGATATAAAGTGACCTAGAGTTCTTTTTTCTTGCTGATCTGAATTTCAGTAAGTATGGACCAGCTCGCTACGACAGAGAAAGGGGCTAGGTGAGTCAGATTCTACTCCCTGTGTATATTCACTTTAGAAAACCATGAGCCATAACAGACTGAACCACTGTGGTCTTCTAGGCTATTGAGTTCTTTGGTGGCATCCGAGAGTTCTGCAGGCCAGAAGACCATGCTATTATAAAGGGGAATAATGCATCAGTTGGGGAATTGGGTTAAATACCCCCTCAAACATCAGGTTCTGCTCCAGGAACTGGTGAAGTTAAAATACTAGGGATAAATTTGTCAATCTCAGCTAAAGCCAAACCAAAACCTGTCCCAGTCACAATTTCTTTGGCCTAACGTGATGATTGCCCCTCTGGGTTCACTGTCTCTGTCTGACTGACTAAACATTACCCAACTCTCTGACAACACAAGCAGTAGTATGGGCATGTGTGAATGGAAATAGTCAAATCAGTCGCCACGATTACTGATAAGAAATTAGCTGTTTACACGATTTTTGATTCATCTTAAGTGATCATTATGTTGGGTCATCTTAATATGTTAGAATAGATTTAAAATAATTTTCTGCTTTCCTCAAATATGCTATTCTTTACATCCAAAGACATTGGTCATTTGAAAAAAAAAACTACATTTTCTTTAGAAATAGCTAATTCTTATTTATGGGCTGTAGCATTCATCATCCTAGCCAATAATAGAAAGTGTTTTATTCAAAGAAAGTCACCCAAAAAAGAGTAGCCACTGTGTGATTGGTGTGTTTGTTCTTGCAACAAGACCATTGATGGGTGTTTGCATGACTGACTGTTTTTGACTAGTTTGTTGACTTGTTTAGAAAAGCCAGTTGACCTTCTGCCTTTCCAGAACTTTAGCTCCAATATTTATAGAAATTGATATTTAAGAAACAGATACACTTCAGTCCTTATCTATTTAGCATTTCTGTTGAATTGATCAAAAAAGAAAAATAGGGTGGTAAGGTGTGCACACAAAAGCAGGCTGCAGACACGAGGTCACACCCAGGTCTCATCCAGGTGGAACGCCATGTTAGCACCACCTCTCACCACTGACGGAACACCCTCCCAGCCCACTCAGTCCTGTCTGCAGAATCCTCTGCTCCTATACCCTGGAGAACCCGTATGCTCCTGCTCTATTTTAGTTTTCACTGCACTATTGTTTTGAAATATTTAGCAACATGATCACGGGCCATATGTGAAGCAGAGAAAGGATTTATTATTCAGTTTGTCAGTCCCTATATTTAAAGGGTTCACAGCATGTCAGAAATTCTGGCAGCAGCTTTTTGTATAATTACTTGCCTCATCCTTCAGAGGTAACGGGACCATTTTCAGGCCAGAGTGATGTTGTTTAAGAGAAATATTTCTTCCCCCGATCCTTCATCAGGGTAATTTTTATAAGGTATTTCATAAAATAGGAAAATATTAAGGGCAATATGGAGGAATCAAGCAGAGTCTAATCAACTTAGGGTATACTGAATAAACTTTTACTTTTGGGGAGAGGGAGATTGAAAAGGAAAATGCAGTTTTTGCCATGCAATTTTTAAAAAATTGTGCAATAGATTAATGCCAATAGTATGATAATTGGTAAATTTACGTAATTGGGCTGAATTATAACTTTGATAGTCTCTTTTTATAAAACGAAATCACACTTTGGATGAACACCCCATTCTCAGTGTTCCGATTCAGACTCCTCTCATTCCTAAAGGCCGTTGTTTATAATAAAGTTGAAACAATCTTATCAAGTTGATTACATAAGTCAAACTCAGCCTCTTTTTTGGATCTCCTTTGCGAGTAAATATAATCAGAGCTTTAAAGGTAGGGAAGGGAAGACAGCAAATTATCTAGGAATATGCGCAGTGTAAACTAGGGAAGGATTCAGGCCTTAGTCCATTACATTTGAGATACAAAATAGAGGGTCAAAATTGCTTCCTCCTGTAATTGGTCCTAAATTGAACATGTCTCTCCCTAACAATGTAAGCTATATAAAAATGCTATGAAGAGTCCAAGTTCTAAAGCAAAGGAACAGACAAAACCAAACCGTGGCAATCTACCCACAGAAGTGAGAGCACCACACGCGTAGGTGGGGAGGGGGTCCGGTGGATTGTGGTGGAGGACTTTGGGGGCCTTGGTGGTGGCTGTGGGGTGGTCACCTACATCTGAAGATGTATAAACCTGGATCCCTAAATCAAAGACAGTGCTATAAACCATCAATAAAAATAATTTAGTAAAATAAAAAAAAGTAAAGTCCAAGTTAGACATCGAGTGTTTTACCGCAGCAATTGCCTCTGCACTCTTCTTGGATTTCCCATCTGCAAAGTGACACTTCCAGCCTTCCTTCATCTCACCTGCCCAAATGCCTGGTGTTTGTGGTTCCATGTAGATCTCCTCTCCTTTCTGGTGAAGACAAACTCCACTTTGCTTTTAAGTGAGTTCCTCACTTCCCATGGCATACATGACACATCTGATTGCACCTTCACTTTGAGGGTCTTTTAATCGCACCCCTCCCCCCATACTTGCTCTCTCCCCCTGTGTGCTCTTTGCCTTGAAATCTCCTTCTCTACCCCTGATGGTTAGATTTGGATCCTGAGGTTCCCGGAGCTGGAGCCCTCGTGCTGGGCTTAATGGCTCTTCCCATGTTGAAGACACTGATGGACGCTTCACCTAACCACCTGGTTGTCTGTGCCTTGTTCTTGATGGAGTTTTTTTTTTTTTTTCTATTTTCTCTTTTCTCCCCAAAGAAAGTAGCAAATAATTCTTTATAGAATTGGCAGACTCTGTGTCTGGGGTCTCTGTGTGATTGTGTGTATGTGGTTGTGCAAGAGGGTGTTCCTCAGGAAAGGGGAGTGTTCCAGGACCCGAGAGAGCCAAGACGCCTAGGGCTACGAATCCCAGAATGCCATCATCATCGAAGGAAGGATGTTGAGGACTGAGGGTGGAGTTAAGCAATGGTTTTGGGGATTTAAATATCTGACCTGTGAGCTTGGAGGGGGGCTATTGGTGTGGATTGACGAGAGTTTTCCTGAGTAGGCAGGAAGAGTCCAGCTCAGAGAAACTGGTAGGACATTTTTACCAATTTATTTCTTTATCTTTTCTTTTCTCTTTTTGTAAATAAATCTTTTTATTAATTTTATTGTGTGTGCCTGCATTTGAGTTTTTAAGTCTCTTTTAAGCACACAGGTGAGAACCCAGATAGGCACCCCACGGGGTTACCCTGTAACAGTTGTATATATGTACTTGTCTGGCTGTGTGACTCCCTGTTCTTGGTCATGTGTATATAAGAGGCTGTGTGTGTGTGGTGTGTGTGTGTGTGTGTGTGCATGCACACACACACACAAACACACGTGAGAGAGATAAGCAGTAGGGGATGATGTAGGGAGGGAGACTTGCTCTCTTCTAGTGCCCTATCCCAGTATGGTCGTGCCCCTCAGTGTTACAATTCTGCTTCTCCAGGTATTTACCCACAGTGTTTTCAGGGTCCAAAGACACTCACCAGCTTATCGACTCTGGCATAGAACAGGCCAAGTTCCTACGTGAAATTCTTTCTGATTCATGGGCTCTGTGAATTGTAGCCACCAACGTAAACCACAGGTATTTTGTCTTTTCCTCTAGACGAGCACAGTTCATGTGCAGATTCTGGTCTGTCAGCTGTTACTGTGTATTAGTGAAATGAGCAGCTTCCATCAGAATGAAAAGCAGCACGTTGCTTCCTTCTTTGAGAAAGCCTTGCTATGGAAATAGCAACTGTTCTAGAATATGCTTCGAGATATAGTTGACTTCCATCCTAGCATGAGTTTTCTTGTAAGTTGGGACTGGTAACAAATGGTTCTGGGACCAGAACTCTGGGGTTGGGCTGTAGGCTGACATTTGCATGACTTCAAAGCCACTTATCTCTTTTGAGGGGCAGGGCCACTGCTAAGCTTTCACTCTCCTCATTTAACTCTTCTCACCTCCACCCTAGTCCTCCTCAGTTTCCCAGGCCCTTAGGACTATCTGCCAGACTCTCAGGCTCTCAACTCAGAGATCCTCACAAACCAACCACCTCCCCCTGAAGCCAGAGGTAACTTCTGAATTGGCTATTTATATTTGGATGTTTTCACATCAAGTAATCCCTTGAAAGACTCACAGGACAAAATGATTTTATAGATAGTGAAGCAATTGGTTGTATTGTTTGAATTGGTTGAATTATAGGTTCCCTTGTGTTATTCCCATTCTAAAATGACCACCAAGTAACTCCTTAACTATATGAGTATCTTAAATCCATTCTGGATCTGTCATCTTACTTTGGGCTGAAATACATGGGAATTATTATTATTATTTCTGTGTGCATGTCAAGATAAAAGTACACCTGAGTTAGGATTAACTTGAGATCACAATAGAGCTCCCTAACATCTAAAGTGATTAAAGATTGACTTGAAATCACAATAGCTCTCTCTAACATCTGAAGTGATTAAAGAGAAGGCAGACTGTGTGGAATATGACTATATTAAATATAAACTGGAGTGTACGTGTGCATTTCTGACACTCTGAAATGTCTGTGTCTGTTCCTTGCCTTCAATATCTTGCCATCTTGAATTTGGAAGAAGATGCTAATGTGACCAAAGTTTATATATGTCCAGGAAGGCAGTTGACCCCACAAAAATTCATTATTCTGAGCTAAATAAATAAAAATGCAAACAGAATTATTCTCCAATTTATTTCTCTGTAAAATAAGAAAATATGGTAATGTAGGAAGCATAAAAACCCATGACCTTGAGTGGTTATTAAATTTATCATTTTTAAGTGAATCCGTCTCTTTTACTCAAAAGTCAGAGCAGTGACACTGACTTTTGATTAGCATCATTCTCTGGAAGAGATGAAATGGGATTTATCATCTGCTTGTTTTTTTCCTCCTCCATCTTTCTGTTTCTGTACTGCCTAAGCCACTTAAGTGCACCCTGAGAACAGAGTCCTTAAAAGACTAATTGGAGTTGCTACTAGAAGTCAGCTTGTGCATCCCTCAAATGATATCATTTTTGAACTGGAAACGCCATGCCAAGTCTCTCTGCCTTCTGGTGCATGGAAATTACCTAGGATATTGGTTATTTCATCAACAAAGCACCTTGTGTCTGATGCAGGTAGCACTGAAAGAAAGAAAGAAAACCTTTCTTGGTCCCTGCACTCATTCTTACTTCCACATTTTTTTGGCCATATTTTGGAATTTTGGAAATTTCCAACACAGACCCCTGAAGTGTTCGAGGAAATAGCGGCCTGTATAGTTCTTTCCTCAAAGTACTCCATGGCCAGTAGTCTCTTATCTTCTAGGTGTAGCTCATCTGTCATTTCCCCCAGATATTCCTTCCCTGGCTAATCTATGTAAAGTCTCCCAGCCACTTACCTCTTTGCTCTACCTCTGCACCTATTTTATTCACGACATTTATTTATTTTTTTGAAGATTTCTTTATTTTTACACACAAGCTGGGGTGCAGGCCAGAGGTGTGTGGCAGTGAGAGGGTTCACCAGAGACAGAGTGGGGAGCAGAACAGACAGATTGACGGAAATACACTGCTGAGGGGAGCAGCAGGCGAGGCAGGAGGGGTCTGCTGCGCCATGTGGGAAGCTCCCCGGCAGGGCATCAAACTCGTGTCACAGCCACAGACTGCTCCACAGCGCTGCCCTCAGACCATTGGGCCACCAGGGAGGTCCTATTCACAGCATTTATTAAAAGGATTTTGTTAATTTGACTTGCTTACTACATATTGCTCTCTGAAAAAAAAAAAAGCACAATATGCAGAAATGTTGTTTTTTTTGTTTGTTTTTCAACCTTGAGGCCTAGCACCGTGTCTGGTGTGATGAACTGCTCAACTACATTTGAAAATTTCATGAGTAAATTGTATAAATTCTATAAAATGTGAGGTTATCCTTTTGGTTACTTGATATTTGTAGGAAAAAAAGTGTGAAAAAACATAAAAAGATTATTTGCATGTGGAAATAATGCATTTAGGAATGGGGGGTGGAAAATGCATTTAGGAAAGCCTTGTGTTACCCTAATCACACGATACAATAACAGCAGCTGAATCCCCTCTCTCTTCCCAAAAGTACTGCTGACATGGAAGTTAGCTTTGGCTTGAAATCAAGGTTTCATTTTGGAATTTGTTCATCGATCACTTCCTAATCAAGAGCGAAAACACTGTGTTCCTCCACCTCTGACATGAGCAAATAAGACAGTTCTAAGGCAATGTCTCTTAGCAAATTATGTTTCTTTCATCATTCACAAGAAAAGAAAAAGCTGAATTTTTTGTCCAGAGGTCTGAGACAGGGCATAGAGTAAGGCTTTGATTGGAATTAGGTACTGAGTGAAAATGAACATTTCACTCAAATTCACCTTCAGTATTACTACATGTTGGTCTTCCTTAAAGATCATGCAGGAAAGAACAATAACTATGAAGACCTCAAATGGGGAAAACATAATTTTGTTCAATCAAACTGTGAAAAATTAAATAAACAAACACTGTTTTAAATCAGTGTCCTCTGTTTTCTCAGGAATATAGTCAAGAGGCAGTGAACATTTGGGGGCAAGAGCACACACTTAGGATATTGGTATTTTTTCAAAATAATATTTATATTTGGAAAGCTTAACAATCAGCAATCCCATAATGAGGTTTAGTATTTATTTTAGTCTTGATCCACGTCCACGTACCACTTAGTATAAAGTTGTGAGTGAGAGAAGTTTAAGGTGAGACTAGCAGAGAGCAAGATGCACAGAAATTTAACTGGAGATGGAGCATAGGCCTGAAAATAAAGCCTCTGAAAGCCCAATAGGAAAATAGCTTTATTGACTGTATGTAGGTGAAAGTTTCACATAAAAAGAAAGCAATACCCAGAGAAGAAAAAAGTGACAAATTAGAAATGATTGATATTTGAAACTTGCTCAAGATACAATTTAGAAAATGAATCAACATCTCATACTAGAAGAAAATATTCAAACAATGTACTTTGAGGAAAAGGACTGGTGTTGAGGATATATTAAAAATGCCTACATTTAAAAAAAATAAAGGGTAATCAATCCAATAAAAATGAGCAAACAAGTTCAACAGACATTTTTTTTTCCTTTTTTTTTTATTGTTATTTGTGTCTTTTACATTTTGTATTCCCCTTGGGCAGCCCACCACCAATTCACCCGTGATCCATCTCCATGGTCCCCTGTATTCTCCTCTCTTCCATTTTGTGCCCTTATCCTCCCCTCCCCCCTCCCCCACCGCTGAGTGTCTCTCTCCCACCCGGCCTCCCTATAGTCCTGTTATAAGT